>WXZC020000062.1:0-18095 GCA_011317855.2 Paelopatides confundens
ATTTACTTCACGGTTCTATACTTAACCCTTTATAAATATGCATTAATCCTGATTGACTGATCCAATCCTGGGGTTTAATTAATGGGGAGGCGGAGTCGCCGCCCACTAGGCTGATGCTCCGCCTCCACCCATAGCAATTTTTTCCCCACGACCGACAGTTGTAAAGTCGGTTAACCGGTTAGTAAATTATTTGATATGTCACAGCCTTAGTATATAGTGTAATGTTATGGGTTTTACTGCGGGGCTTGTTCTGTTTGAAGGTAACAGAATGTAATTGTTACGGGGTATAGCTACTGTATGGGGTCGTAGATCCGATCGGCAAAGAGTTATCAGGAATCTTGAAGTTGAAGACTAGATAGAATCTTGTTATACAGTAAGTTCAGTTAATAAAAATCAATGAAACAAGAAATAGACAAACGGATGATCTTCACTGTCGTTACAAACGATGGATGAATGTTTCTTAAAAGATGAATACTTGGGACTTCTAATTTAGTTGAAACTAGTGTACCATGACTATTTTAAAGTAAAGCCAAATTATAAATATTGCCAAATGTCTCATGGGTGGTCGGATTCAATGAATTAGGGGTTGGGGATAGGATTACCCTAACCAAAAGGGCATTAACCAGTCTAGATAGAGGGAGGGTACATCTCATACCGCTATATTGCCGTACCCTATTTTGAAACTGAATAGTCCAAGAAATCCGAACCGGCTACGTATGGGACTGGGACATGATCCATATTTTGTATTGTAATAATGATTTTAGTATGTTGAAGATGTCTCCTATAATAGCATGCTTACTTTTTTGAGTAGGAATAGAAATTTAGGGCGCTAGGCTGGTGTTGCCTAGTGCCCATCCTAGTGTTATTTTTAGCTAGATTCCCTCCGAGGTGCATAAGTAGTGTCAACACATGTAAGTAAGTTCGTTCATAAATATCCAAACCAGTAAGTTTTGGGATATGCATCCGTAAGATTCCTCTCATTAATACTAATTGGTTGTTCACATGTTTACCTTACCTTAAAGTTGGAACCTCCTGGCTTGTTGGGCGCATGCTTCAATGTCTCCGCAACTTCCTTCTCCATGACAGAAATGTTCAAACCTTTGTGGGTTCTTAAACAGGCTTCTGCAATTAATGAATCGGCCATCAATGTAAATCATTTCAGTAAGTGTTCAAATTTTTCCATCGAGGTTGAGATTCATGTCACTTAGGATTATAGACTACAGTAGACTATAGTAGCTACAGTGACTCTATAAAGTCAGAAACCTACTAAAAGTCTGATTCAGCAGGTTTTCAAAACATTTTCGTTAAACGATCAATACGTTTATTACTTAAGCTCCCCTAACCCATCTAATCCGTGTCACATACAGTAATAGTGCTGATCAGTCAACTATGCTTTGGATTGGAGTAGACTATTACAATTATTCAACCTTGGGTTAATGACAATCCTACTGTAGTGTCATGCTTCAATCTGACATTGCTTAACATTGTTCAAGCTACAGTAACATTTCGTACATCATATCTTAGTACTTAAAGTTGGTCTTGGATAATGTATATCTCTCCCACCCCCAATGTAAAATTGCTTTATCACTATTACATTTCTCATCTTTTCTTGAAATTCCAGTATGTGAATTACCACTGGCCTTTATATTAACCCAGCTACAATTTCCTTTTGTATCATTTGTATACATGTTTGAAATTAGTAATGGGTACACAGTGTAAGGACAGTCCAATATTATGAGCAGCTTTCTTTACTTCACTTGTTTCCATTTTGCATTGAATCTGATGGTACTATACAGTATCCCACAATTCTCTTACAATGTAGCAGAACTCGTTAATTTCAGATTCCATAATTACATAAGTATGTCAATTATATTATGTCAATTTGTACTGTAATTTAATTTGTGTTCATTTTGACTTTAACTAACCACAAAATATCTTAACCGATATGCAGTAAATGTGTTAAAATTGAGGGTAGCTAATGCAAAATGATGTGTATGCTATCACAACTTTTTAGTTGTAGAAAAAAACAAAAAGAACAAAATATAAATATGCTTGTTCTGAATAGAAAACAAATCATAGTATTACACATCAGTCAGATTGTAGATTTTCAATAATAAAGCATTAAAGGCATAGTTATTTATTATTAAATGTCATCATAGCATGCTTACTTTTTATTACCCTGAACAGAAGAAGGCTTTGGAAAGGCAACTTTCCTCTTCTACCCTTCATGCTATAATTCGACCACAATTCATTTGTCCCAAGCATCTTCATCATGATCCTGATGGTGTCGCCAACCCGGTAACCACCAAGAGCACTAAGTAAGTTCACCTACAAAGGATTACAAGGTAATAATAAGGAATTAATAAATGCTGTGTAAAACTGGGAAGGTGTTTGGAAAGGACGGGCAGAAAGGGCATCTCTTTTCCACTTATGGGTTTTGCAATTAAAAAAAAACAATGAATACAAATTTAGTAAACTATCGTAAAGTTGGCCTGGAAAACTTAAACAAAACAACATGAGCAGTTTTCCAAAAGAGTGTTGTGTTCTGTAGTATGTGCTTAATACTGTAAGGCCAACACAGGTGGGGTGGCTTAGTAGTTATGTCATTATTTTTGTTACTTCAGTTATGCAGTCAAGTTGGCGTGTGTGTGCGTATGTATGTTTGTGTGTGCGACACCTTGCTTGTAAACACTTATCTCAAGAAGGGAATCTTCGACAAATCCCGTACTTGGCATGTACATGCCCATATGGAGTAGATAACCTTATTGTTTTGTGTTGAGGTCAAAGGTCAAGTGTTCAAAATGCAGAAACCTTGTAAACACGATAACTAAGAGAAGCTTGAACAAATCTCATACTTGGTATGTACATGACCCACATTGAGTAGAAGCACCCTATTGTTTTTTTTGTAGAGGTCCAAGGTCATTGGAGGTAAACATTGGGCAAAATGCAAAAACCTTGTAAACAACATCTCAAGAAGGGTAGGTAGGACAATCTCATAATTATATGTACATGATCCATATTGAGTAGGTCTCAAGGATCTTAATTTGGACTAAGTTTATGTATGGTAGATTACTTGTGCAATGTGCAATTAGTCACATTTGAGTGGCGGCCAATGGTCAGTTGAGGTCAATAGGTATCAGAAATCTGGTAAACACAATCTCAAGAAGGGTAACATCAGCAGATTTCATACTTACTGTATGTGGATTTGTCATAATGAGAACGAGAGCTTTATTATTTTTTGTTGAGATCAATGGTCAATTGATGTCACCAGAGACCAAACTGAAAATCTTCAAAGAACTATGGCCGTGTTCTCATTGGATATCCCGGTATTGATCCGGTTCAGCAAAATCACTAATATTTTATCATTATTATCAATTATATACAAGGCAAGTGTTTTGCCTCTTGTTTATTCCTTGCCGTATGCTCAAATTATGAAAACTTTATAAACACTATCTCAAAGTAAAACTTGGGTGAGCTTCATATTTAGTGTGTACAAGAGCCCTATTGATATATATATATATAGAGAGCCTATGTTGTACGAGGTCTACAAAGGAAAAGTCTAAAAACCTTGTTAAACATGAAAGTTCAGTGTAGGGAAACTTTGTATTAAGTATGTAGTATGTTTTTTTTGTGGAGGTCATTTGTGGTCAACATACGTTGAAATCTGAAATCTTTGTAAACACGATATCTCAAAAAGTTCAACAAGCTAAAATGTAACAACACTGCCAGGAAATTTAGTATATAAAATGGAGGTTTGGACAATAATACATACAGTATAGCTGCTGAGAATGCCAAAGTTATTGATTTTGTCTTAATTTTGGAACTATTGGATTTGCAAATTAAAGACATGTTTATGACATTGCTTTCCATTTGTCACATGGTGAAGTTTAACTGTACCAATTTCTTCTTGTAGTTTCCATCATTCAATTTATCTGAGAGCTCGTTCATCTGTTCAATGGTTGTCATTGGCTCTTCTATGATGTCTTCTAGCATCACTTCATCATGGACAACCGGTCTACTGCTGGCAATTGTGCGAAGAAGGGACAACCCTTCCTTCTGGTTTTCAATGATTGTTTCAAGTTTCATCAACACAGTCAATTGGAAATCTAGGAAAAGGTACAGTACTGATTGGGTTATGAAATTTAAGTACATTGTTTTGTCCAACATTTGGTTTATTTTTTCTCATTGGTCCCGATTCGAGGCTAAATTGGTGCAGCCATATTACTATTCGACTTAAACATGCAAGCCCTGACATTTTGTTGAAGTCAATAAAAATTTCATGTGTACTCAACAATTTTTGTTGATGTTCAACATTTCACACATATGGTGAATTTGTTTTTGCATTGAACAGGATACAAATGTATTCCTTCAGTATCACAAATATACGGTTATAATAATAATATTGGCAAGATCCTTCTAGAGGACTGTTATAATGGTCAACACAAGAACTGCTAGTTCTCTGCAGGCTTCAAAAGTTACAAAATACCTACTTTCTTGTGTGTTGTTCGCTGTAGTCTTTCGAGGGGTAACTGCATCTGTAACAACAAAAGTTGTTTTTGCAGGTGTAGTCCTTCGTGGCACCTGAGTTGGGACTGCATCTGTATCCAAATTTACAAAACCCTGTAATATGACTTTTAAACTACCATTTTCATGCAAACTAATTAATTTGTTTAAAGCTCACAGGCCAGTATAGGCTGAAAATCCTGTAACAGTAGTTGAAAATTCAATGAAAGTGTGCAGATTAGTGGCATTTGTGAAATTGTCTTTGAAGCTCGGTAGAGAGTTTTGAAATTCACTAAACTTGCTTCTCTCTCAATTATCGATAAGTGTAACTTGGACAAACTTCATACTTGATTTGCAGGTTGACCTTGGTGAGCACAATGACCCTATTATTTTTTGTTCAATGGTCATTTGAGGTCAACAGGGGTCAAAGTACAACAACTTTATAAACACAATAACTCCATAAGTTTAGCTTGGGCAAACTTCATACTTGGTATGTAGGTTGACCTTGGTGAGTACAATGACCCTATTGTTTGTGTGGTGATCAAGCATACAAACTAGGTATTACTTTAGTAGTTCCAAATGTACTGTTGTAATGGACAACTCAAGAACTGCTAGTTCTCTGTAGGCTTAGAGTTACATTAGAAACCTGCAAGCACTGATAAAATACTTACTTTCTTGTGTGTTGTTTGCTGTTTTCCTTCGAGGGGTCACTGCATCTGTAACAACAGGTGTAGTTCTTCGTGGCAGCTGAGGTGGGACTGCATCTGTAGCAAAATTTATTTTCAAGTCATTAAAACTACAATAGCCTACAACATGACTTTCAAATTCATTTTTGTGCGAACTAAACTGATTATTTTTTTTTGAGAGAGTTCAACACATGAATACAAGAAGCATATTGATTTTTAAGGGTCATTTGGGGGCAGTAGATGTAAAATTGTGGAAACATTGTAATCATGAATCACAAGAAAGTTTGGATTGATCTCCTATTTAGTATAGTGATGTCGCTTGTAAATATAAGAATATTGATCATTTGTGGTGGTCAATGTTCAATTTGGATGTGAAAAAAAAAAAATATATATATATTTTTGAGTAATTATCTTAAAATATCTTTCCCTTATAGATTTGGTGTTATACCTGTAGATAGAGGAGTGGGCCGTTTTTGAAGAAAACTATATACAGCTGGTGGCTTTGGAAGTGATGTCACTGGGGTCACTGTGGTCATCTGTGCTTGATCTTCTTCAGCTAAAAGTAAGAAAGGAACACAGCTTATTATTAGATCATGTGTAATTGATCCTGATCAAAGATGTGTGTTGTCCAAATTACAATAGGAGCTTGAAAAAATGGACACAAAAATAGGTCAACAGTTATTTGGGCTCATTTAACATCTTCCTCTGCTGGGTGGGAGGGGTGCTGTACAATCTGTGACTTTGTTCATATACACAAGTGGGTGTTGTAGATATCTCTGCAAAATTGTCAATTGTGCCAAGACCTATGCAACCTATACAAGAACTAAAATGAGCTTTGCAATTCATCCTATGCAGTAACATTTATTTCTTGCATAAATTATGTATGTCCTGGAGTTGTATAACCGAATGCCATTGAATATATATTGGTTTATCTCATGAGAATTATAAAAATATATATGGTTGCCAATTTATTCTTTATTATCCATGCAAATTGGCATATTTCATCAATGAAAATAGAATGGAAGACAACGATAAAGAAAAGTTATATTCAATACACATAACATTTAACATTTATGTGTTTTACTAGTATCAGTTGAATACACTGATGCATAAGATACACAAATATATCATATTTCAATAGTACCAGGTTGGTAATACATTCCCTCGTGCATTACAAACCGTTGAGAGAGTAATTCTGCTTTAAATGGCAAAATGAGTATTATTTTCTCATACATACCATCACCTTCATTTTCAGACTCCAAGAACTCATATCTGCTTGGTGCCTTCCTCTTTCGTGTGAGGGTTTGGGTGCCTTCCTCTTCGGAGTCTATGTTTGAGGTTTCCTCTGCCTGTCTTGCCAGTTGCTGTGCCCTGGAGTAATTGTCTGTGGTTTATGGAAAGATGGATTGGCTAAAATGTACTAGATGTACAGTTCAGTTTTTTTTCAGGTAGGAAAGTATAACAAAATTAATAAATATATAAAATTGACAAGTTAGTATACATTCACAAGAGGAATAGTGGTACCACAACCGCCTGTCTGCAATTGCATTGACATGGAGTGTAGTCATGAAGTTTCCAATATACGCTTGTTTTATGCTTCAGCATTTATCAGATACATATCCATGTGTGTATACTAAAACTGGGGGAAGGGTCATGTCACATTGCACAGTCCCCACCCCCACTTTTTTGAATGGAAGATGCAAAGCATTTTTTTCAACAAACTTTAGTCTTGGACTATTTTGGTCAATAGTCAATGATCTATGTTATGATTATTAAACACATGAAGCAAGGAGGAATGAAATTGAAACTGTATTTGCTCACATATTGAATAAGAACATTGAAAACCTACCAACATAGCGAAACACACGAACTTTGTGTTTTGACCACCGTTCTTTGTCTGGAATTTCTCCCTTTCTCGCTCTTAGTGTAGCATTGTTCATCGGCCAGTAACAATATAAATTCTGAAAAAAAAATGCAATGAGGTTTTACATTTTGCAATTGCACATGATATTTACAACCCCTGAGAAATATTATTTTTAGGTAATATATTATGTTTGTAATTTTTGTAACAAGCATAGATTCAGCTATTTGGGGTATTTAACAGTAAATCCTTGCCACTGCTGAATTGTAAAAAACTAATATGTAAAATCATGATACAAATGAACAATTACCAAATAGTATATAGTTATGATAGTGTTGGTAGTAGAATATGATTTCATATTACTGACCTCACCAGCACCCCCAAGCCAGTGTCTGCTTACAACCTCTACTGACCCCTCGGCAATAAATTCAACGACTGCGAACATACTCATCTGCGGGAAAGTGAAGATTAAAATAAAAAAGCTATAATACATCTGCTCCTACAATTTTGGCACCACGGACACTATTTCATTACCCAGAACATCCCACAGACCCCATACTACCCGGTCTACAACATCCCTCCAAATAGGTCACTATGACCGCAATAGCTTAATAACAATCGATCGTGACATGTGGCGTAGCTAGGATTTTTTTCAGTTGGGGAGGGGAAGACCATTTTCTAGGGGAAGTTGTTGATGCCCATCCTGAGAAGAGTACTAAAGGGATGTCCTCCTCCCATTTGAGAAATGTTTGCATCATTAAAGGTACTTATATGCAAAACATGGCTACTTTTGCACCTTTGGAAGTATATTTATATCCACATTTTTTCCATTTTTGTATTAGTAAAAAAATCCAAATACGTATTTATTATTTCTTTGGGGGTTACTATATGTATAGAGCAGAATAATTTGTATTATGTTGAACCCATAAGAGGCGTGCCCCAGATTTTTGGATAAGGGCGAAAATATTTGTGGTTTTCAGTCTTGGGAAATGTGTGTAAGTGGAGGGGGCCCTTTTAGGAGACTTAGTCAGGGGAATTAGATGCAAACAATTAAAACATTTTTTTTAAACAAATTGATAAATTAAAAATCTATACTGAAACGTAGAATTTTGTGCAACGACTCATCTATCAGTGTTTTCGGAACATTTGTGGTATGTTTTGGTGGGAAATTCCTGTTTTTGTAATGGACCCCTGATTTTTCTGACGGACCCCTCATTTGCGCCGGACCCCTGAAAACATTGACGGATCCCTAACTGATCCGCGGACCATAGGTTGCATTACAGTGTGCCGACATTTCTGGTCACACATCAACTACATTCATTAAGCAGTTGATGACACATGTGGTATAAACATATGCACAACTGATGTTCTAGTCTCTACTACTATTATTATTTTTTAATTAAAATTAAATTGTACATGGGGTATTGTCAAAAAATTGTATTAATGTTGCTTACGCTTCACATTTCATGTAGTATTGCAAGGAAAATAGTGGTATCAGATCTCTCAATTGCCCAGGCATTAGTTGTCAGTTGTTCAGAGGATAATTCTTTCATTACAGCATCCTTGTTTTTTACCAAATGGCCACCAATTAATCTCGAGTCACATGGATGAGTGGTTAGTGGAAGAGTCTTTTCATAAACTCTGCACATATACATTTGGTTTCCCTCTCCAACTTTACTGGTGCACCGTAGGACTTCACAGCAACATGATCCATTGATAACATAGTTATTGTTTGGTTTTTTCACAGAAATATTACAAGTGCTGATCTGCTGGATTTTCTGCATCCCCGATAACTCACTCAGTCGTTTGCTTATCTGGATGAGTGGTCTTCTACCTGATCTAACCAACCTCTTCAAATGCTGCATGTAGTTCTCAAATGGAAAAGCTGCACATCTGTCCAAGCTGCCAAATTCTTTAGCTTCATCAGCTAAGTGAACTAGTGTGTGAACATTATATACCATAAACTCATCACCATACAAGATACGAAATTGTTGTACAACATATTTGAGCAATTCGTCTGCATACTCGTGGTGAATTTGTGCAGTTGCAGGAGAGACCAGAATTGAGACCGCTAAACTAAGACAGAGAAAATGATTGTATAAGTCTTTTCTCAAAACATCTTTCAACACAATCTTGCCTGTGTATAGTATGAATTGCCGGAACTCTGTAGCTTTCCAGCGATCGACTTCCGCCAAACTTCTTGGCTTTCTCGCAAATTGTTGAGGAGTACACGACTGCAATGCAAGCAACTGAACACTGATTTCTTCCACTTGTCTGGCTGACATCCTTACTTCTTTTTTGCCACGTATCCATGATGTTAGTAGCTTTCTCATTACGCCAAGGCATACTTGATGCATGTAATCAATTGGAAAAGCTTTTACCATGTCAAGACCAATGACATCACAGAATGGAGAAGGACATTGCTTGTGATGTTCCTGGTTTGTTTGGCTTCTAAATGTGTTATCATTTCTTAGGATGGATTTCACTTCAGGATATGTCATTCTACCTGCCCATACTCCTCTCTGTGTGCATTTGTCACACCCATAATAGCCCGAATACTGTTTTATACTTTTGACAAAAGCTCTTGCAGGTGCATCACACACAATACATCGCAAGGAAACCTTTATGTTTTCCCCATCATCTGGCAGACCGTGAAGAAGTAGTTCCTGAAGGTCATTACTGGTATCAAGTAAGAAGTCCAAATTATTTGGTTTTGAATTTCCACAGGCTAGTGCAACTGGGAAAACTTTGATTGGTTTTAAGTTCATAATGCCACACAAAATTGGCCAAAGAGAAATGTTTGCACTTTTGAACAATGGCAATCCATCAATATTTAGAGAGATCTCTAGATGTTCAACATTTTGTATTTCCTGTGGTGGATATGTTTTGAACATCTTGGACAGTTCATTGGGTAATCCAAGGTATATGTACTCCATGCCAGATATGATGGTAGAATTAACAAACTTGGGAGACTTTAACAAGGAACGAGCAGTACCAGGTAAAGAACTGTGACCAGATCTCTGCAGTATTTTCAAGAGGCTGTCGACTGCATTTTGTTTAATTTGATATTTAAGTACCCATTTAGCAATATCTGCTTCAAATGTGGAACTGTTTGTGGGATTTGTATGGTCCCCATTTAATGATCGACCCTCTTCATTTTCTAATATTGAATCGCATTCTGTGGAATGTCCACTGCTATCATAATTAGCATCTTTCAATAATTGACCCACCATGATGGCATCCCATTCATCATGTTCTGTGGATTGATCAATGCTATCTTCATTAGTATTACTACTTTGTAATGATTCGTCCTCTTCATATTCAAGCATGGAATATCTCTCTCTCTCTGTGAATGTGTGTTCAGAGCTATCACTGTCACTACCTTCACATCCTATGTTACAAGGTCTAAATACATTCTCGTCTTTGAAGGATGGACTGCTACTTCCAACCTTTAGCAAACGAGCAGCAGATATCCACTTTCGTTTGTATTTCCTGCGTTGTACCCAAGCAGTTTCCATAGTGAATATGAATACATGGAATATTAGAAATGTCAAGCTGTGGTGATACCTGAAGGTTGTAATAACAAGACAAAAGACCCCGGTTATTTTTTATAGCATAGCCATTTGGGTTTAAGAAAAAATTAACATCTACCTGGATAAGTACATAGTGTGAATAATGTTTATAACTGTATGTATGTATGCAGCGTGTGAATTTAGCAGGTGTCCGAGACTACCAGATTTACGAGACGGGCAACCAAAACCTGTCAAAATTTAAGTATCTGGTTTCCCGGCAGGCAACCAAACTGATGGCAAAATACATTCTGTTCATTAAGAATAAAAATGTATCGTTCAGTTTGTTTGTACCTGGAACAAAAATATTTTTTAACTGCCAAAATTGTGTAATACCTAAAAAAATATACCGATACCAGAATCTAGCTACTTTATGAAGCCAAATCTCTATGCAGCTTCACTCTTAACTGATAGTTGCCCACATGTATACAAATATTTTATGTGAACATTGTAATGACTTCCAAAGTCCATTCAATGCTGTTACTAGTAAAATGTCAAGATAGGAATCTGAAGAAAATAGCCACAATGAAATATGGGGAGTGGGGAGGAGGTATTAAATGAGGGTGATATAGGGAGGAATAAAGGAGGGGAGGGATGAGGGAATAATGGAGGGGATGGATCAAGGAGGAGAGTGAGGGTAATTGAAGGAGGGCAAGGAGAAATTAAAAGAGGGCAGAGGGAATATTTAAGCGAGTGGAGGAAAGTATAGAGGGGAGGGAGGAAGAAAAGAGGAGGGATGAAACTGGGAGGGACCTAGAGGAAAGAACAGAAGGAATGAAGCTTGTAAACACGGTATCTAATGTAGTGTAAATTGTATTCATGTCATTTTGTGATACATATGTACCTAGTGAGCTCACCCAAGTAACGCATCATCGTTACCTGGGTGAGCTCACTAGGTACCAATGGTAACTAGCATGTATATGTTGATAATATAACAGTTTCATTAATATGCAAGGTGGGTGGGACTTAAAGTATCTAATTAATCAAAAAGTGCATTCATGTCATATGGTTGTACACAGATAGATAGCCAATGGACCGTAGATGTTCCCTGTTGTTCTTGGGACATGCATATTAATGAGTTGGTAGGGCTTGTAAAAATGTAGTGCTCATATTTTGCAACCAAATACCAGTTTTCTTCACATAGCTTTATTTTGTTAACTAGGATTGTTCATGATATAAAATTGTTGAAATTAATTAATTATTTATAGCTTTATGATGTTGTTAACTAGCATGTACATGTTCATGATATAAAATTGTTGAAATTATTATTTAATTAATTCATTAATATTAATGAGTGTGGAGAGGGCTTAATTTAATGTAAAATGTTGAAATGGAATTTTTTACAACCAATATGTTTCCTTTCACATGTTAATTAGTGCATACATGTTTATGTTATCAAAACACCACTCTTCATTAATATGTATGGTGGGTGGGGCTTAATGTAAAACGTTGAAATGGACATTTTTTACAACCAACTATGTGGCTCAATTTGGTTGTTAATTAGTGCATACATGTCTAAGTTATCAAAACGCTCATCTTCTTGAATATTTTACATATTGTTGGTTGCATTTATTGGTTACATCATGTATATTTATTGAAGCTTAAATTTATATTTTCAAAAGCATCGGAACCACAAAACATGGTTTTCTGCTTATTTTTCTTATTGTAATAAACAAACACTTGTTCATTTTTATAATGACTTAGTGAATATCATTCTGTATGCGAGTAAAATAAAATACAATTGTTTACAGAAACAGCTTTTTGATTCCGTGTCTAAGGCTTAAGGAATCTATGCGATGGTGATTGGGTGTGTGTATGTGTGTGTGACCTTGGCTTGTAAACACTTTATCTCAAAAAGTACAGCTTGGCCAAACTTCATACGTGGTATGTAGATTCATCTTGAGTACAAAAACCCTATTGTTTTTTTTGTGGTGGTCAATGGTCATTTGAGGTCAACAGAGGTCAAAGTATGATAACCTTGTAAACATAACTACAGAAGTTTAGTATGGACAAACTTCATACTTGGTATGTAGGTTGAACTTGGTGAGTAGAAGAACCTTATTGGGTTTTGTGGTGGTCAATGGTCATTTGAGGTCACAGAGGTCAAAGTAAAAAACCTTGTAAATAAAAGTTTAGCATAGTTAAACTTGTAGGTTAACCTTCGTGATTACAAGCACTCTTTTGTTTTTTTTTGATGGTGGTCAATAAAAACCTTGTAAACATAACTACAAGTTTAGTGTGGACAAACTTCATACTTGGTATGTAGGTTGACCTTGTTGAGTACAAGAACACTATTGTTTTTTGTAGTGGTCAATGGTCAACAGAGGTCGAACTCCAAAAAATCTTGTAAACATGATGACTACAAGTTTAGCATGGATAAACTTTGTACCTGGTATGTAGTTTGACCTTGGGGAGCACAAGCACCCTATTGTTTTTTTTTGTCGTGGTCAATGGTCAACAAGAGGTAAAGTCCAAAAAACTTCGTAAACCTGATAACTACAAAAGTTTAGTATGGACAAACTTCATACTTGGTATGTAGGTTGAACTTGGTGAGGAGATCAGTATTGGGTTTTGTGGTGGTCAATGGTCATTTGAGGTCAACAGAGGTCAAAGTCCAAAAAACCTTGTAAACATGATAATTACAAAAGTTTAGCATGGATAAACTTCATACCTGGTATGTAGGTTGACATTGATGAGTACAAGTACCCTATTGTTTTTTTTTGTGGTGGTACAAGGTCATTTGAGGTCAAAGTCCAAAAAACTTTGTAAACATAACTACAAAAGTTTAGTATGTAGGTTGACCTTGGTGAGTAGAATAACCTTACTGGGTTTTGTGGGTGGTCAATGGTCATTTGAGGTCAACAGTTGAAAAAGTAAAAAAACCTTGTAAACATGATAACTGCAGGAGTATGTAGGTAATGGTCAATGGTCATTTGAGGTCAACAGAGATCAAAGTCTGTAAACATAACTCAGGAAGTTTTACTTTGACAAACTTCATACTTTGTTTGTAGGTCGACCTTGGTGGGTACAATAGCCCTATTGTGTTTTTTGTGGTGGTCGATGGTCATTTTAGGTCAATGGCCGGAAACATTGTAAACATGATAACTCAAGAAGTTTAGCTTGGACAAACTTCATACTTGGTATGTTGGTGGACCTTGGTCTAGCCTAGGCCTAATAATGGCGTTTTACCCTAGCTTAGCTAGTATTACTACTAGCTTAGCTATTAGTTCATCGCACGACCTGCCTAAAAATCTTGTATGGGGTCCAATGCCAAGATTTGTAGAAGAGGGGCGATTGTGATTTTTTCCCTCAAAATTATACTTTTACTATAGAGGTGCGTGCCGGTAATATAAAGGCCGCGATGTATTTTTCTCCATAATATTAAAAACGAAGGGCACTAGTCTATGGAAAAAAAGCCTAGCAGACGGTGATGTTAATTTTGGCGAGCTCTGTACTAGGTTAGGATAATTAAAATTAGTCAACATATAAGGTCCGCAAATATTGTTTATCAATTAGGCTATGCAGGCCTGAATTAAGTTTGTGCTAGGGCCGAGGCAAGAGGTCGATATATGTAGCCTAGCCTAGGTCTATAACTAGGCTAGGGCCTACACTGATAGCAAGTCGGCAGTTGCCGGCGGCGCGGTGGCGATTTGACCGTCGGGCCTCCAGCGGTTTTACGGCGGGTCGGCGGCGGCCAAACTGGTAAATCGGTGGTTGATAGGCGGGCCTCCAGCGGTTCTACGGCTGGTCGGCGGTGGCCCGCCGGAGGCCAAACTGTGGTAAATCGGTGTTTGATAGTAATCGCACTTTCACATTATTTTGAAATGGGTCTCGTACAGATCGTATAACAAAGCAAAACACCAAAATTAACATACCGCTTTTCAATATGCATTTCTCTCCTCTCCTTTAATTCAGTGTAATGCTCCTTTAATGTGAAGTCTCCCAAGTTTGGGCCAAACAAACATTAGCATTATTCACATAGGAATGTATGGAAGTAAAATATTAAGCTATTAACAAATTTTAGCCTGCCGTTGATTACTCATATATCCATCTGGAATACACAAGTGCATGTTCAAATTAAATGTTAATGTGGGTTTGAATTAAAATTAATCAAAATTTATTAAAATGAAATAAATGTAACTTCATTTGCTTAATCCACCCTCTTGAAATAATCGTCGTTCCTATAAGTGTGACATGCGCGCGCGCCCATTCATAAGTTGAAACTTAGCCAATGGAGTCGCGTGTGTACGTGACATACCATACACACGTCGCGCGCGTACGTGACCATCACACGCCGCGCGCATAGCCAGGGCCTACAGCTGATGAATGTATGTACATCAATTACATTGGTGATTTATCAAAACAGCCAACACACCAAGTTCAACTTAGTAATATCCACTACGGCACATACTCAGACATGGATTATTCATGGCTATCATACAGGATTAACATGTTGGCATATTGTAGCCTGCGTTCTTCAGTTGTGGAACTTCAGTGGATTTACGTTCGCTAAATTGAAGCTACCAGTTGGACGATTATCCTGAAAGAGGTTTGATCAACACTTATTCACTAACTAGTCTCCTTCGTAGCCCAGGAAGTCAATAGGCTAAGGCATAGGCCCCATCGCTCAGTCTAGGCTAAGTTAGGAATAGGAGGTCGCGCGAGAGGCCTACTTACCTCGATTTGGTGTAGGATTTTGGTTTTACTTCACTAGGCCGTATGCATGGGCTGTCATGAAACAATGTTGCTGAATACTAGCCTAATGTGATATGTGAAACATTTAAACTTTTCGTTCACATGCTATGCCTAAATTGCACAGGCCTAGGCTAAATATACAACCTGCAAACGCATTAGTTCCTGTCATAAGCGTAACTTAATTTAGTGGAGTATTCAGCAGTGATTTAGAAGTGCTGGAGGTGTGGGGGGGTATAACCAACCCCAAAGAGGCTGGGACCCCTCAACATCCCCGATTCTGTAGTCTGTGTGAGGAATTTAAATATAGGCTCAGACACAAAGGTGGCACCATTTTGCAAACATTTAAGGCGAGGGGGAGACTCTAATAACAATCCTTCCATTTATTTTATATTTATTTATTTATTTAACAATATTTTGAGAGGGTAATCTTCCCTCTTAAAAACAAAATATGTAACAGGAATAATATATAGGTTCCATTCCATAAAGGTTCACGACCTCTTTTAACTAAATCAGAGGTCTCGCTAGTACTAGCTGGGGGATTCTTCAAAATGCTAACCCCAATCCCATGTACCCATTTAGAACACTTGTATCCAGGTCTATGTATTTGAAGGGCCCAGTTTACGAATTATTGGCTAGTCTAGTCTTATTTGTGTGCAAATGCGCAGGCTATAGCATAGACTACATGCAGTGGTGCTAGGCTGATGTGGGCCAGAGCGCGGTCATATAGATGTTGGCTAGTTAGCCACGCCCCCATGCAGATTTTCTAAAATGTTGGAGGGAGAGGCTGATCAATTAGGGCGGGGTTATGTTTGCCTTAGCAATGGCATATAATGTGTACGAGGAACCTTTTATGCATAGGCTAGGCCTATGTTTTTACACATTTTCAAAACTGATTTGCTGAAATTCGACCGTTTCTCGAAATATATTTTAAAGCCGTTGAGAGCAACTAAAACCACCCCTACGCGAAAATTGATACATATTTGTTTTTGTTTTTTAGAAGGCTAGCTAACTTGATGAATTTATGCTAACTTTATGAAGTTTCTGACACACTAGCGCATACGCCGGATTTGGTTTCCAGAAGTGCCATGAGGGGGGAAATTTGAGATGATCTGTGTTCGTGGTTAAAACGAATCATGGGCGAAGGTACAAAGGGAGCGGTGACCCTCTCCTTTTGAGGAAAAATGGAATTTTAAGTTCATCTATTTGAAAAATGGTGCCAATATAACATACCAAAATGTGCCAGACAATTAAAAATAAAACGTAAAAAGTGGAGGGTTAACACATTTCCTTCACTCTTCCCCGCAATCCCACCTGCATCTACCTAGATGGATCATTGCGCGACTAGCGTTTCTGACAACTGGAAGACTTTACCAGCCAATGACATGATTTGAAAAAAAAAAGATTTGCCCGACAGTCGATCATCTCCCGAAATTTCCAGAATTTCGGGAAATATATTGAAAGGTGGTAATAGTGATATTGGACCTATCCTCTCCTTGCCCTTGTCCAATATACCTGAACTTAAACTTGAGTTAAAGGCACTAGGCTAATGAGACTTGGTTTATAATAAAATAAGATGGCCTCTAGTCTAGGCCACATGTGGGCAAAGTGTGACCCGCGGACGGAAGTCGTAGAAAAACCATATAGGTGCGGTCCGTGAGTCTTTCTGACAAGTAATTATGGCGGCCCGTTATCATATCCAATTTTATTACTTGGATCCCCTCTAAAAGTTAATCTGGCATAGGGCGTCCAATATTGCCGCAATTGTCACTGGCAATACTCCACATAGGTATAACATTCTAATAAAAACCTGAAAATGTTTCGCTTGCTCAGTCTTTCTATCTACCCTCTTCCCCGGTGTTGACGTTACAACGGTCTCCTTTGCTCCAGTTAAAGCTCCAAAATACAAAATGTTCTTACATGGGGAGGGGAAACAGCCTCCCGTCCGACCCATCCCAAGAGAATCACATCTCCCCTTCCTCAGGTTGAATCACAGCTGTAATTTTTAAACTCATTTCGTAATTTGCAATCTAGCTAGTCTCTCGTAGAGCTGTATAGAGGATATATATGTAGCCTACTATAGATAGCGTTTGAACAAATATCAGTTTGAACAAATATCATATCATTGGGAGGGTTGTTAATTACCAACAGTCTTCCCCATGGTGACGCCCCTAGGTGTGACATAACTTGGTACGTATTTGAAGAGAGGGTACATGCATAGAGAGGAATAAATTATGAGCCCCCATTTTGAAAAGAAACCCCCTCCCTTTATACAGGCAACGAACAATGTTTGTAAACACGCCGTAAAAAAGGTGCTAGGGGAAATAAAAATATCTTCAAAACTAGATAAAAGAAGTTGCAGCCCGCGAGTCCTTTACCAAAAGTCACTGTGGCCCGCCGGCATTTTGTTTTTGAGTGGGGTGGAGGATGGGCTTGTTTTTTCGAGTGGAAGGTGTGTGGGGTCTTATTTGGGGTACGGTGGGTGCGGTATGGTTTTGTGATGCCTATACACGCATAAGATATACAAGAACAAAAAGTATTGTTTGAGGGGTTAAGGTCCTTTTAGCACACTTCCAGGGGTCCCCTCCAAAAATCATTTGAGTATGGTGATGTAACCTAATTCCGCGTGTACCCTAACTACCGCGTACCGTGCTTTTCCTAGTATCATATGTAGCTTGCACTGATTCACAAAGTTGTGTGTGGTGTTTGAAATTGTATAACCACTTATTCGATTGCCATTTTAGCATCCATTACCTTAATAAAAAAATATATAAATCTCTGTAA
>WXZC020000063.1:0-18086 GCA_011317855.2 Paelopatides confundens
GGGGGGGGGGGGGGGGGGGGGGGGGGGGGGGGGGGGGGGGGGGGGGTGATGAGAACTTAGTGCGTACTTAAAGAAAGATTATATGCAGATCTAGAGGTGACCACTGTTAAGCAGTTCACACTATTTGTATTAAAATTATATTATTATGCATGTGTGAATATTGGCTGAAACCATCGAATAAGTAGGATATTCCTATTTTTATAGTGACTTACACTGGCAAGTTCATAGTAACTTACTTAACACTTGATAAAAGTATCGTAGAAAAAATGTGTTTTGCAAGGAAAGCCATGAATATTTTGAACTACATTGAAAACCCCTAGATCCTCCAGTGGTGACTTATCCGTGCACAACAGTGCCTTCTCCTATCCATTTATATACATGATTTATTTCTTAATTTTTTAGATTAACTGTACATGCCAAATGCAACTAAGCCTTTTACCGATTTAGGCCAAGTCTGAATTTCTCCGTGTTTTAAAACCTTCATTGCCGAATTTCTCCGAACCCCCCTCCCCTATTGAATGAAATCTCTCTTTTGCGCACGCCATTTGGGCTATAGGTCTATATAAATATACCAGATAGAACTTGTATATGAGGGGTGGATGAAGGTCTTTTTAACTTAATGTGACCCCCTAAAATTGAGAGAAGGTCTTATAAGAATCCCTCTGTTGGATCCCTTCAATCTCACTTGGGAGGGGGATAAATCCCCAGACCCCCTGTATTTTGAACACTGCAAGAAAGAGTAATGTCCATATACACCAGCTGATCATATCCGCGAAAAGCAATACAGTAGTCTGTAACTGAGTACGATTCAAATAATAATTTGAATAATACATTTTGATAAATGCCAAATATTCATATAATATATATAATAATGTTGTTGTCATGAGATATGTTACGGTTTGAATATCGGTTTCTATAGATAACATGTTGCGTTGTAGTTGGTGTTCTAACATCGTGATCCGTGTGCGGGGCACCTGTTCTCTATGTCTCTGCACGCCAGCAGTCTCGGCGCCACGGGGTGGGGGAGGGGGAACCCACTTCTCACCCAAGTTCGATATCCCAATTCGTCCAAATTCGAGAAAATGTCAGGTGGGGGTAAGGGAGGTAATGTAGCATCATGTTGGATATAAGCACCCTTAATTATGCAAACCAGTGATGAAACGAATGTACTTCCTTATCAGATTGTTTGTTAACACTATTTGTCATTTCTTTATTTTCACAGATTGCAAGGAATACTGTTTTACGCCTCCACCCGAAGGCTCGTGTTGTGAACGGTTCGGTCTTAATGTAAATCGTGATTCGGATGTGATCATAACCGCGTCGACTTCATACAACCACAACCACGGTCCACATCGAGCCGCTCTATTTGGAGTCGAAGACGGGGGAGCAATTGCTGGTTGGGCGGCCTTTGTTAACAACGGGTAAGACACATGTGAAATATTATGGTTCAAGTCCACGTTTCCATATTGGATGTTGCTTATCTGCATCATTCATCAACAAAAGTATGACTTTAGGCAGAATTCTAGAGTGTATAGTTAATAACCCTACAAAATACAAGTATTTGAGCAATTGGTCATCTTTAGGCATATATTATCTATCCTGGTTTTCAAGACATATTTTTTAGTGCTTATGTTTTCTTATTGAATTTTGTGTTTCTTATTATTATTTTGTTTGCTAAACTAGGAACTTCAGCGCGGCCACTTGTAGTAATGAGGCCACCCTAATATTTTTATAGGGTAATTCCCCCCAAAAATAAAAATAGCTTTGAAATGTAACTTAGACTCCTTTAATATATTGCATACTAAATATTATCGAGTTTGTTTTCATTTTATCTTAAATATTTGAACTATATCTAATTATCGAGCCCTTAATTAACCAACACTTAACAACGATACAATGACCGAAGGGCACATATGATCAGCATAAAGTCTGGACTGAATTATATTACCTTTTATATCACTGAATTATATTACCTTTTGTATAATCACTACACATATATTTTCTTTATTTATATGTACTACACAGTTGTGTACTGTCTCTTTTAATTCAGTGACATTTATTTGTGACTATTATAAACGTATAGTACATGGGTTCGAGCTCCCACCAATCCTGTATATTATCAGAGGCTCTCTTTAGAGGAATATCGAATACTACAGACATCGCTATACGTTGCAAATTCATATTCGTACACAATAAAACTGTCTTTGTGTTTCGTATATTTTTGGTAAAGATGATGCATTTATAGTCTACTTTCGTTCTATCTCTCAGAGACCAATGGATCCAGGTTGATTTTGGCTCACCTCGCATAGTCACCGGTGTCCTCCTGCAAGGACGAGGCCCTGGGTGTTGCAACCAATGGGTGAAGTCATTTAGAGTTCTTTTTTCGAACGATGAGGAGACTTTTTATAGCACTCCAGTAAGTTCGAAGGCATCTCATTGTGTTTCTCTTTTAGACATATATTTATATATATATACAAGTTGTACTAAGAGGAGATGCCATGGTGCAACAGAGTACTCTCCTCCCAACATTCATATAATCATAGTCATCTTGTATATGGAGCAGTGAGATGCGGTAGCTGAGCAGATGTTAAATTGCCCACGCCACCATACATAATCATGTTGCGTTGTACAGTGGTTATAGTGCCCCTCCCACGATTCATATAGTCGTAGATAATAATGTTAAAGGAGTACCGCCCACCATTCATATAGTCACATCCTATCAATCTTCCTTAGCTGAGGAAGACTGATGAGATAGTTAAAATCTCTGTAGAGTGCTTTTTAACAACTTTTAAAATTGAATCCTTGTGATCCTGCAGTAAAATTTTTGTGAGATATAGATATCAGTTCTCCAAATCTGATGATTTGATTAAGAACGAGTTGTGTACAATTCATTGCTCACATGCGAATCGTGATTTTCAGGTGACCACTCTAATGGAACACTGTATCGCTGCAGAACTAAACCACGTTTGAAAATCTGTATATTATAGCTACTGTAACTCCAGCGGTGATCTGTACATTGGTATTGTGCATTTTGCATTATGTATCATGGCATGGTTTCTAATGTGTCTATAGTAACTCCACCCGGAACTGGTTCAAATTAAATACCCCGCCGTACGATATATTTTCCCCAGGTTATGTAGTCATGTATTTTAGTTGTTTATCATGTTTATATTGTATAGATTAAGATCCGCCATCTTTACAATTTTAATAAACTTTCTTTCACAGACAATCGAGGGAACGTTCGATCGTCACACCGTGGCTCGCCGTTACTTTGAACAACCAATTGTTGCTCGATATATCCGACTGAATCCCGTTTCCTACAATGGGCATATTACCCTCCGGTTTGACCTTCTTGGATGCGAAGTATAAAGTAGCGATTTGTAATAAAATAATGGATTACATTTTTCTATTTTAGGTTGATGGGTAATAATAATCACCACCATATACATTTCATGTACGTCACTCACAAAAAAAATGCTAGAAAATGTTATTTTATTTCCAACCCTCTTCACCAACCCTAGTTTTGACACTTGCATTCACCACCCTTACAATTTGTAACTAAACACTGGTACCAATCTTGAAGAAGACAAATTTAATAAAAACGTTTCACGTTCACTGGTGACGGAACAAATTACAAAGGTTCAATGAAAAATATATATTGAAACCATGATGTTACTTATTTGACTTACTAATATATCTTGTATATTACTTGTTACTAATACATATATGGATAGACAACCTAAGCAGGCAATTCAGTACGTGATACCATATTTTCTCATACACACATTACATGTTAGTACCGATATCCTGGTATTGATTACATGGCTTGGACGGCATTTCTGCGGAAGTCATCAAATGTGCAAAAGGAGCCTTACTAGAGCCACTACATTCCCTTCTCTGTCAAATATGGAAGGAAAGACGAGTACCTCAAGATATGAGAGACAGCAACATCATCACTCTATACAAGAACAAAAGTGACAAAGGCGACTGCAACAACTACCGCGGATTATCACTTCTAAGCATAGTTGGTAAGCTGTATGCATGAGTCTTACTGAAGAGAGTACAGACACTGGCAGACAGGGTCTATCCCGAATCTCAGTGTGGTTTTAGACCTTGTGAGTCGGGATGGGCTGTTTAAGATTCTCCCACGGATCGGATGTCTACCAACACTTCTCAGTGTAATCAAGTCATTCCACACCAATATGAAGGGCATCGTGCAGTATGATGGAGCCTCATCAGAAGCCTTCAGCATTTCCAGTGGCGTGAAACAGGGCTGTGTGCTCGCACCAACCCTTTCGGCATCTTCTTTTCAGTTATGCTCAACTACGCTGTAAGGTATCTATCTTCATACAAGATCTGATGGATGACTAAAATCTTATGACGAAGATAGAAAGAACCACCATCAGAGACTTGCTTTTCGCTGATGATGCAGGAATATCAGCACATACTGAAAGAGAAACTAAAAAGACTGATGGACAGGTTCTTCTCGAGCGCCTGCGCTGAATTCGGCTTAACAATCAGCATCAAGAAGACGAACATTCTTGCACAGGGTGTAGAAACCCCACCCAGCATACATGTCTATGGACAGGAGCTAGATGTTGTGTAAGTGAATTCACCTACTTGGGTTCAACTGTCGCAGACAACTTGCCTCTCACTGGGAAAGGAAATCAACAGACGTATAGGGAGGGCTTGTACCACCTTTGCCAAGTTGTGTACTTAGCACTCTTCTATATTATATATATGGTAGCGAGACATGGCCTCTTTATGCCAAACAAGAAGACGAGCTCAACTCTTTCCACTTACAGAACTTGCGCCGTATGACTATGTCACAAACAACAAGATACTTGAGGGAGCAGGAGTCCAGGGCCTATTTTATCGCACAGCGGAGGCTGCGATGGTTAGGACACGTTCGGCGCATGTCTGATGGTAGACTGATTGATATACGGTGAAAGTACCGTAGCTGTGGGCACCAGACTCTAGGGTTTCCCATATTTGTTTATTTTGCTGAATTAAGAAATTGCTTAAGATAAAAATGATGCTACCTTTTGCACGAAAGTAAATGGGGGAGGGGTGGGGGGCGCAAACATTTTACATTAAAAACATATGATTGCCCAAACAAGAAAGTTCAAAATTTTCCAAAATGACAATGCAATTCTTCTCTGACAAACCGGCGCAAGAGACGTGACCTCCGGAAGTGTGTATGGGGGGTTAACTTTAAAGATTACATTTTATTCTGACCCGTGTCTGTGGCTAAAATTATGGATGTAAGGGAAGACTCTCCCCTGCCAATGTGTGCCATACGGTACATACCATTCACAATTGTGCGAGGCAAACAAATACAAAATAAGCTGCTTAATTAAAAAAAGATTATAAAGATTAAGATTAAATGTTGTTCTGACCTGTCCGTGGCTAAAATTGGTACCATACGCAAATGGGTACCATACAGTACATATCATTCAAAATTTCATTGATAACTCACATTTGCAACATATGTTCATGACGTAACATGAATTATATAACTATATCCAAGTTTTTATTGTTTTTATTGTGTTAGTGTTTCAATAATATACGTCATCCCATTAGACATTGTTTTGTCATTTGACTGCATAATAGTATATACGATATAGAACAGCTAGAAGTTTTAGTCGCGACTCTGGAACTACACTGATCAACAAGACGAACAGTTTGGGAAACTCTGATCTAAGATATCATATATGCGGGTTTACTAACAGCACCAGAAATGATTGATTAACTGTCTAGAAAATATTGCGGTTTGTTATCATGCCGTTGGCGTGTAAAGCGTCCCAGTTATCCGAACAAGTCTCCGCCATGTGCGATGATCCATCTAAGTTACTGGATAGATTCAGGTCCGTCAGGTCGTAGACATGATTACGGGGAGGCAGGGATTACCCACATCCATGTCTTTCAAAAAAAAAAGTATGTTTTACTTATTATTTTTAATATGCCTGGCACAAATATCCCCTTCTCCTTAATTAAACTTTCCACATAAGGGGTACAAAGAAGGTAAAGGAATCATGATGAGTCGATGCCACAATTTTAGTTGACCATCGCCGGCCGTAAAAAATAACCCCCCGGAGATTTATTCACTGCCATCTTGTTGTCTCTTATCTGCCCGTGCATTGTTTACTTTGCCGTTTCATTTACTCCAGTTACTCCCACTGAAAGGCTAACACAGTGATAACCGATATGCTGCGATATCAACAAGGCATGCTTTACACACTAGACATGCGACTCATACAGTGAGAGATTCGGAGCCGATGTACAGTGATTGTAATACAGTACAGCGTGCCTGACATTACGTTACACAACTTGGACGGCGGTACCATATTCACATTCATTTTCAGTTACTCTTATTTCGCAAATACGCAATGTCAGATTTCCCAAGACAAGGACAATGCGTGGAAGCCCTTGATTTAGTCGGCTATTGGTGCAAAGGAAAAGTTGTTAGATGGATAGATGATGGGCAGTCTATTGGTCCTGAACCTGACGATATTGGACCCGGGTTTGAGGTGCAGTTTGATGGCTGGAATAAAACCTGGAATAGAGTCGTCTCACCCGAGGAAATGAGAGTGCCAACACAAACGGTATGCAAAATTAAGCTAGGCCTAGTACTAGTAGTACTAACAACAAGTAGCGTCTCTTTCGGGGTTTGTAATTGTATGTTGAATAGGATCCTAGCGTCCGATTCTGAACGGTGGGTCTAAGCTAAAGTTGATGTTACCCTATTCAAAGGCACACACTGCATAAACCAGCATAGGGCCTGGCTAGGCCATATGTTGGGTAACTGGTCGTTTCGCCCATTACATGTCCCCCCCCCCCCATGTACTTCCCAAAAAAAAGTAAAATATACAGATATTATTAAGAAGTGTTGGAGGGGTTGAGTAAAATATACAGATATTACAATAAGTGTTGGACTCGGAGGGGTGAGTAAACTAAGTAAGACCATAAAACTTGGAAGTAAACACCTTAAAAATTAGATTTAGAGGCCATAACGTTGGGTAATCTCTGTTAAAACTCCTAGTCCTATACATGCAATGAGGCGAAAGGACCTGTAAGTTAAATTATGATGCATGTGCTCACTGGCATAATATAATAATAGGCCTGTTCAGTAGTGTTTGTTTAGTAATACTGTTGCTGTTTTGGATTAGGCTAGGCTTAAGCCATAGCAATTAGCAGTAGGCCTAGGTTGGGTTACAGGTCGTTTCGCCCCATCATCTGTTCGCCCCCAAATTACCAGTTCGCCCCCAAGGCCCACGTAGCTACCAGTTCGCTCGCCCCCATGTACCTACCAGTTCGCCCCAACTTATGTGTTCCAGTTAATATATTTGATAACTTTTTATAGGCAAACTGATTAAATTTGCCTATTTTGGGGATAATTTGGTTTCATTCTGCAATTAAAAATGCACGTTTAGGCTAAATTTATTTAGTCCCAGTGACGATTATCTGAAGAATCATGAAAATTTGACGTCTGTAATTTTGTAAATCATTTCTTTTTATTTTAACCCCTATAGGAATACAATACATTTACACTGTATAGTGCCCGAGACTGAATTGTTTTGCCAAAACAGTAACAAATATTACATCTTAGTTTCATATATTATTTTTGGGGTTAACTTTGGACAATTGTAATGACGTCTTATCTTCAACATTAGTGTAAAATTAATCGTTGAGATGAACAATGAAAAGAAATTCAACAAAAAACAAAGAGTAACTGAGCTAATTAATTAAAAACAAAGAAATTAATAAGAAGAAAATCAACTTTAGACAATCTAAGTAGTATTTATTGCAGTAGAAAGGCCCAATAGAATCACTGAACATATAATGGCCAGCTAGACCTGTGCATCTTCTCTGTAAAAATATTTGAAATGTATGTTGCAAGTCCAGTAAGTGATTTTTGGGCCGAAGCTGCTTTAAGAAATGCACGTTTAGGAAATGCATGTTCAAATTTCTTATAGTAAATGTGTTTTATCAAATTATTTGTTAGTTTGCCGATTTGGGCGGAAAGTTTTGAACTTTTGCAATTTCTTTTATTTTAAAGAAATGCATGTTCAAATAAAAAATAATTGATGTGTTTTATCAAATACTATTATTGGTTTGTTGTTTGCTTTCTGGCTCACAGCCTAAGTGTTGGGAGTTTTAACTAGTTTCAATGGACGCAACAGAGATATGGCCTCTTGGGGGCTAACTGGTAGATACATGGGGGAAAAGTGGTAGGTACATCTATGTATGGGTGGTTTTCAAATAGGCTAGATATATTTTTATGTGCAATTTGCACATTGATTAAATTAACATTTGACTACTGTAGTGCTGACTACTGACAGTCTGCTAAATAAGCACATGTCCAATGCTTACAATTGGTTAAAAAACAACTAGGCCTAGTTCAAATGCTTATTTCACCAACGATCCGTTACATATGGATGTGGCTCATTTAACTGCAGTCTAAAAATAAGCATAGTATAGTGGGGGTATCGTGAGTCGATTGGTACCTTGAGTCTATCACTACATTAAAATCTTAAATCAAATAGCGCTGTATTCCCAGATAAATGAATGTATGTATATCTGGGTGGTGTGAGCACTACGTACAGTATGTAGAAAATTTGATTTTAAGGGACTTAAAGGCAGGTTTGACTTGAAAATATGAGCTCTTCTTGAATAATTACGAACATTCTTTTTATTTACTGTGATCTGTTCTTTTTAGCAGTGAGGGAAAGCATTCCTTAAGTCATACTCATGGTACCACCATCCTACTACGGCATACCCACATGGTTTTTGAACAGACGTTTAGCTATTTTACGGACAAATGTTGGTTCTATTGTTACTACATCAAGCATTATAGAGCCGACGTGCCGTTCTATTAT
The DNA here is from genome assembly GCA_011317855.2 of Paelopatides confundens. Classification (NCBI taxonomy): domain Eukaryota; kingdom Metazoa; phylum Echinodermata; class Holothuroidea; order Aspidochirotida; family Synallactidae; genus Paelopatides; species Paelopatides confundens. The sequence goes on from WXZC020000063.1 coordinate 8,880, forward strand.
TTTGTTCAGCAGTGCAAAGCCAATTAATATATAACCGACCGGAGCATACATTAGTTCTGTCGTCACCACTTTATTGCCTCAATACAAACAACCAGTGTTGTAAGAAGCCTTTTCTGCCCGGATGATGATAGAATAAGAAGTTTGGACAGGGGAAGCTAATTACCCATTCTAGTCTCATCATACATATAAATTAGAGTTAATTCATGAGGGGCCCTTCCCTCTGTATTGTGCCCGCTGAAGTTAGTAATATATAAACCTCCCCCCCCCAAAAAAAAATGCAATCCTCCCACCAAGTTTTTAGCCTGGTGAAAGTGATTTCAAATTTCCTTCTAAAATTTGACAATACCTTTGCAATGCTCTGCCTCAAGGGAGTCTGAATAACGTTGTGTAACCTGTTTATAAAGTAGGCCTACAGTACTGTAAGCCAACCCTGCTCGATCCAAATATCTTTCAGATAAAGATGAGGGGGACATTATTATATGAATCAGGGATAGTGTAACTTTACTAGCAGTGCCGGATTTAGGACTGCGGCACCTCCCTGGCCCTCAAATATTTGGACCATACAGAGACGTGGGTTTCTTTACAGTCTCCCCGCAATAGGAAAAGCAGTAGGCAGGATCCCTTGGACGCTTGCCAAAAATGTGTAACTTGCAAGCCATGGGGAAAGATGTATACCACTACTGCACAGTGTTATAGAACAACCACTAATATAATATGTAATGTACAAGCGTCTCCTACTGTAGGCCTACAGTAGTTGTGTAGTGAGTTTTGTTTACTGCGCATTATAAACCTGCTATAAAATATAGCACACTTGCAGTATAAGATTCCTCAAATTGCAGGGCTTCGGCAGGCTTTGCCGCCTGGACCAACGCTTGATTTGGGTTTTTTTCAGTTCTAAAGCAACATTAGTCTGTTAATGTACAGCAAGATGTATACAGTATGCAAAATTACAGGGCTTAATGGGACTTTTCCCCTGGACCCCATCAGGGATTCTCCCTCTGGACCCCACTAGGGGCCATTAAGTGGGCCACTGGGCTCCACGCTGAGCAGCTTCAAGCCTTCGCGATGACTCCATAATTTTCCAAGCTCTGTATTATATAGTCCATGTTGTTATGCTGTTATGTGGTATTGTATATTACTACTGTAGTGTACTGCATAAGGTAATCGTGCATTCAGTGTGTGTGCTGTGTAGCTATTTGGAGGGAGAGTAAAAACCATATTTCTGTATGGGGAAAAATTGGAAATAACACAAATGGTAGAGTCATAGGTACCGTATTGTTACCAATAAACATCTGCAACCTTTAACCCCTCTGCCCAATATAGTAGGCCTACCTAAAAGAAACTATTGAGTTCCTCTCATTTGCAATGTTTGGCTCTGGCCGGATATGGAAAATCCAAATCTGGTACACGCCTAATTTAATATCATAGGTCTTCGGTTGCTTACAACTTGAACCTACTACGACATCAAAAGACCTGAAATGTATGTTTCTACATTATTTGGTCCTATAACCAGAAATGCAAGAATGCATTGAGGTTTCGATGATGTAATATTTTTTTATTTGTTTTATTTTTTTTTTAATTAATATTGTAACATTTTATGTATTTATGTGTGTACAGTTTTTGTATGTCCTTCTGAATTCTAATATAAAATATTTTGCACAATATTGTAATCGATATGGTGGCAATCTGTCCAAGTTTCCTGTATTTTACAGGCTTGTCATATTTTGACCTCTGCTGGCCCAAAATGGCAATTGACCTCCACCAAAAAGACTTTGTATGTAATGTGGCATCCAAGCTGAGATCTGTCCAAGCTCTCAAAACTGTACTGGAGATATGATATACACGGTTTCACATGTTGACCTTTGCAGACAAAATTACCTTTCACAATGGGGCTTCTACATGTCACATGAGATCAGTCCAAGCTTCCCTTTAGATATATTATTGTTCACAAAATATTTTCCAATCTTGGACCTGTTGACCCTCCACCCACAAGTTACAACAGTGTCACTTGCGTGAACACACAAGCATACCGTCACTATTGCAAAGGTTATGATTGTCATCAAAACCCAAAATGCGTTTCCATAGTGACTGCACCCAGGTCATGAAGATTGTTTATATAATTATTTCCAATGACAAGATAGCATAGTACTGGATGAGTTTCAGCCAGTGCAAAGAACATGACATCACCTCTTAAAAGCAATTCTGGAATCAATATAAATTTTCTTACTTTCTGATACTTTCAAGCTCTGAAATTGAAGACAATAATTATTCAATACTAACCAACATATTATGTGAGACCTCTCCTTTTAAAATGTGTTTGTGACAAGTTCATTGCCTTCGAAATGGCAACAAAACTGCTGTTAAAGCAATTATGGAAAGAATATCAGTTTTCTTCTCTTACTTTCAAACCCTAAAATTGAAGACAATTATTCAATACCAATCTATTTGACAAGTTAGTTGAAACATTGCCTTCTACTGTAAATGGCAACAAAACTGTTTGACAACACAATTTGCTCTATTTTGAATAATCCTGGCAGAGATGAGACTACCTTATGTTTGAAAATAAACCAGGTAAATAAAAATGCATGTCATATGGAGAGCTACAGTAAGAATGTTAAGCCTTTTTTGGGGTTCTAAATTGTAAATGTAATTAATCATAACATTAAATGACCGTAGGTAGCTGTGTTGTATTCTATAAGAGGAATACATACCAACTGCAAGGTTCATACATCAGGTTTCAAAGGTTCTTCAATTTTGACCTTAAATGATCATTGACCTCTACCAAAAACAATAGGGTTAATCTACTCCATATGTGGCATATATACCATATATATGATTTGTCCACGCTTCTCTTCTTGAGATATCGTGTTTACGATGTTTTAGCATTTTGACCTCGTGACCTTCAACCTCTAATAAAAACAATAGGGTTCATCTACTCAATATGTGGCATATATACCATATATAAATGACCTTTGACCTCTAACAAAAGGGGTTCGTTCATCTACTCGATATGGTTCAACTACATACCAACTATGAGATTTGTCGAAGTCCCCCTTCATGATTGGCAAAGGTTACGATTATCATCGAAACCAACAAAAATTACTGAAGAAAAAAAAATCAAAACCTGCACAATGTGTAAATTAAGAGATTTTGTTTTCCCCTCATGTCCACTGTAGTTTGGAATTGCCAGTTGTGTATGTTTCACGACTTGAACAGGCAAAACACTAACCGGTTTCAAATTTGACATTTTCTGCCAAAATTCCAAAATATAACACCACTGAATGGGAACATGGCACCTCACAACTGTACAGTATGTGTGAACAACTTGGGGGAAGTGAGCCATTTTGTTGAAGAATTGATGGTTGGTCTTCTTTTTATTCCTGAACAGGTTAAATGTACAAAACGAAAAAGAAAGCTGGAAAAGAATGTCCGAAGGCTCCACCTGCATCCTCAACAGATCAAACAAGTCATCGTTGATGGTGTCTACAAATATGTAACCATATTGAATATTGACCCTATCATAAATATTGTGAATGCAACATGTGGAGAAGAGATGCTGGTCCTCACTGTCAATAACTTTGACCCACGTGTTATTGAGGAGTTTGGAAATACTGGCAAGAAAACTAAAAAGGTATGTGTTAAACTGTTAAATTAATTTGTAGCAAATCTATCTCAACAAATAAGAGGTTGTTGGATTTTTATCATACTACCTAGTGTAATATTCAACATTTGTGCTCATATGCATATTAATTGAGGTCATAGCATTAGAAGATGTTAAATTGCTGATAACTAGTACGCAACCAAGGTCCCAATGTGCAGTATTCCTGCTTAGTATGAAGTTGTTGGTGGATAGTGGGGGTACAGTGCATACGAGGTGGGAAGCACAATATCATTAAGGATGTACATGATAACTCAAGCAAAAGTTGGATGTTTGCCAAACAGTTTATTGTTCCACTATACAGAGTAAATTAGGTAAGTCATACAGTATTTGTTTTGGTGCTCGTATCATGAATGTTAATGTTATTGTATTAGAGTTGAATAATACTGCAAATGTGCAAAAGAAAATAGCATACAGTAGTGTCTGAAAAATTGAAAGATCATTTTGTAAAAGCGGCCCTCATATTGACAAATTATCAATTTAGTCAACCATGGTGAATGTTTGAAATAATTTGTGGAATGTTAATTTAATTTTCTTTTTATCAAACTTACTGACATACTTTTGTCGTCCATTTCAAGGAGTACAATAGGCCTACTTGTGGTTTACATTAAACAGTGCTGTATGTATGCATTGGAGATCTAACAGGAAGGGAGTTGGGGAGCATGATGATGAAAGAACAAAATTATTTTTAGGTAATAACATTAGCTTTATTGATCAACCTAGCAATTTAAGATCAGGCTACATAATCAGGTATCTGGTGCAAGCAAGCACTGGTATTTATTTGTGTGTGAAATTTAGGAATATTATTCTATTCAACAGGGCACTAAAAGCCAGAAGAAGAAAAAGAATATTGCACAGAGAATTACTGACCAGCAAAATAAAAAGGTACGAGTTAAAATAAAATCTGGTCAAAGGGAATTACTGGGGGTTTTGATGTGCTGAATATTCCATGCATATGAGGTGGGAAGCACAATATCATTAAAATAGGTTGTACATGATAACTCAAGCAAAAGTTGGATGTTTGCCAAACAGTTTTTTGTTGCACTATACAGAGTACATTAGGTAAGTTATACAGTATTTGTTTTGGTGCTTGTATCATGAATGTTAATGTTATTGTATTAGAGTTGAATAATACTGCAAATGTGCAAAAGAAAACAGCATACAGGGTAGTGTCTGAAAAATTGAAAGATCATTTTGTAAAAGCGGCCCTCATATTGACAATCGCCACTTACAGATTTGCGTGCATCAATTTGTTTATCAATTTAGTCAACCATGGTGAAGGTTTTAAATAATTTGTGGAATGTTAAATTTCATTTTCTTTTTATCAAGCTTACCTGACTGACATACACTTTGTCTATTTCAAGGAGTACATTTTAATATAATTGCAATCGATCTCATCAATACAAACAGCTTGTGCCAAGCATGGATCAAACATGTTGCAATGTAAACAATATGCCTACTTGTGGTTTACATTAGTGCTATATGCATCGGAGACCTAACAGGAAGGGAGGTGGGGAGCATAATGAAAGAACAAAATTATTTATAACATTAGCTTTATTGAAAAGAAAACAAATATAATGCGATAAGAAAAATACCATTAATTTTTGTTGATCAACCTAGCAATTTAAGATCAGGTACCTGGTATTTGTGTGTGAAATTTAGGAATATTATTCTATTCAACAGGGCACCAAAAGCCAGAAAATGAAAAAGGGTTGAAAACCTCGGCAGTCATACCCAGTACTGAAATCTCAAAACACTGGCATTGTTCATAACAGCATGCCCAAATATGAATTTGGTGTCACTATTGTCAATGAAATATGGTGTTAAAAGTATATTTTTCTTTTTTTTACAGGTAAAGAGCAGGCACACAAAGACAATCCCTCCGATCACAACACACAGTGAATCACATTCCTCTGGAAGCGGGAACATTAAAAAGTGTTTGCCAATGGCATTGGGGAAGGAGAGTTTTTTCAAAATTGGAGACATTTGCAATTTTTTAGGTGTTGTTGTACTGATCAAAATGATCAATATGATAGGTGACAGAATTAGTGTTGTGTGCGATGTTTGCGTCGTTCGTGAGGAAGTAGTCACTGGTATCGAGGATGGTTGTGAAGTGAGTTCCAGGCCAGATCAGTTGACAGTCACGAAGTATAAGCCTTCCTGCTTGATGAAACGCTTAATTATCAAATTGAATGATGGAGTGGTTTCATCAATGAAAGACTGGATTGTAACAGATCCTAAGTACCACACACTACTACGGCAATTAAAGATTGGAAATTTCCTGCGAAATTCTTGCAATGACTTGCTTCGTAGCCGTTCTTTAAAGAAATCAATTTTCACTATAAATGATGTAGTCGATTTTTCTATTTTTCAGATTGAAGGCTCATCCCACAGTACTATCTACACTATTAATGACGGCTATGGTGTATTGGATAAGATAATGGGTGCAAAGTGGGAGGTACACCCTTGTAGCAGTCATCACATGTCTCATTTTAATTTTATCCGTTCAGTTGGCATAAATATTTCTCTGGGAGCTATAACATTCCTTCTAACAAAGGGACGATCAACAGGTCCCATGGACAACAATTACAGAAGTGCTGTAATTCATCAAATATCTGAACCTGCCACAGAAGCCAGTGCTGATGGTCTTTAGATGGTTCTTTGACTACTACAGAAAGCAAACTAAGTCAGAAATTGATTTATCATGTGTGTGTTGATAATTGCTTTCTGTGGTACAGCAGCTCTTCTTTTTAAGTATGGATACCTTTATAAAACATTTGTATTTCTCTAAAACTATGTATATTTTTAGATTGCCTTTCTATACTTACCATGCATGGTAAACGTATCTAAAAAATAGCATATTTTCCATTTAATCTACCTCAAAAATCCTTCCAAAATGTATTGGCTATGTCAAATACAAAAGAGCCATCAATAATATTCACCTTGCTTATAATTTAATTGGGACGTTGTTACAGCATACATAGGTTTTGATGGTAATCTTAAACTTGCAGTCTTATTGCTGACTTGAACAAAGGAATGTTAGGGTATATTACATGTGGATGTCCCATTTGCAAGTTTTTTTTAAACCTTGTAAACAGTACAGTACAGCTTGATTTCATTGTTGTAGAGGCAACAATTTGGTAACCCCCCCAATAAATGAGGTTAAGGGTTGTGTGTTTTTCAGCCACCAAAACAAAATAAGGTACAAGAGCTTTATGTGATTTTCAGCAAGTTTACACATCTTTTGTAAGTTTTTCCAATGGACCACTAATGCTCAATCAAAGGAAATTCAAAAATGTCTAATAATGCATATAAGTCTCGACTTTCTGGTTGCATTTCTTGTCCATACCTGAATGCTTCGACTATTTAAGTATGTTTTCATCCTTGCTGGATTGACAATTAATAAACTGTGTAATGTACATTGTCAAACAAGGTAAATTTATCAGCCTGGTATTACTTTCTATGTAGGGAAAAATGATTTCCAAATGAATATTAGTGGAGAAAATGTCCCATCCTCCTTCATCCACTGTAGTATTAAAAGTAATTTTACCAGGGTGAAATGAAAACTAAAGTTGTAACTTTTTTTAACACCCTGCTGTGGTTGATTCTTTAGCTGCAATGTTTCATGTTTTTAATGAATAAGTATATAATAATTCACTCCTTGCCTTAAAATACCAGTCTGGTTTAGTGTAATTTAACTCTTTCCAACAATACCTTCCAAGTGATTTGCTCGTAGACTTATTCATTCTGGTATTGAGCAGTTGTGCAAACTAATAAATATAATTTGGTCATTACCATTTGATTAAGTGTTGCTTACCTCTCTCTAAGTTCTCGGGGCTAAACCAGAAAGAAGGAGCAGAATCACACAGTTCATGGCATTCCATGTAATATCACCTTTAGAATCAGCAGTGTCTGCATACAGAGGATCTCAAGGGCCACAGCCAAATGTGAGCACTTTCAAGGGAATGTCATACAAGCAGGCGATTCACTGGGGGTGGTGACTGCAAACTATTTGGTGCATTTGTTGGGTAAGCTATCAAGCAGAATCATGTTCGTCTGGGTCTTAGGCGGCAGGATGGGAAGACTTTAAAAGTTGGATTCCTTGCTTTTAATGGTCTGAGTGGTACAAGGAGAAATTTATGGCATTTTGAAATTGAACCCCTTCATAATAAATTGAAACTCATGATATTGATTTAAAGAGTTTATTGTAACAATATGTAAAGAAACAAATCTGAAATAATATAACACTACCATGAAAGCCGACTTTTGAAATAAACATGCAAGTAATATTGCTTAAGTTTATTGAAGCACCCTCAAAAGATTTGTTGGTACTACTACTTATTTATTATGTAGATAAATATCAAAAATTGTCTCTTCATTATCAACATCGTAATTAATGAAAGCTGATGTTCATTCCGTTAGAATCGGAATTACACGAATGCAGTTAACAAAGAAACCTGCTACAATTACCAACTTACTGGTAGGAGCATATGTAGTAGTAGTGTGAACGTTGGCAACCTACACTACTAAAAAATAAACATCCAGGGTACTGACTGGATGGTACTTTTCAACAAAATTACTCTCCAAACTCATCACTTACTGTACAACACAATAGATAGAAGCTGAAATGTGGATATATAAATATTTTATTTTGGCAGCTAGCTGTATTAGTAGTGACCCCTATAGGACGGTGTCGCACTTACCACCATCCGTAGGAGACAAAATCACACTTAACTATGACAGGCTATTCTTAGAACGTAACCAGGGGGATTATTATTGTAGCTATGGAAATCGAGAGATGTGATTTGTCGATGGACCAAAGATGAGTGCCTTTCTGCGTTTGTTGCCTAGGGAAATTCCGTTTACTAAGATTTTGACAACACTTTTCGTAAGTCGATTTGGTTTTTTAAAACGGCGTTAAAAATATACCACCTTGTCTCGGAAATGCATTTATTTTGGTGAATGCTTGATTAATATCGATTGATATTAGTTTACCATTTTTGCTGTAAGAATTATTTTTCTTTGTTTCGAAAATACTAAAGTAGACCTGATGAAATGCTGTTTAATTTGGGAAGGCAACTTGCGTAGCCAAAGTAGGCATGGCCTGCACTAAACTATACGAATAAGCACATGGCCTAATTCATACGATTTATATTTCAAATATTTTTACGGGCGTAGGTTCCAATTCAAATATTTTATTCATTTACGGAAACACGAACGGGGGCCTAATTAAATAGCAAAGTTGATCATTAGCCTAGCCTACAATAATTGATGCAATTTTACCATTTTTAGCATAGCTTAGGCCCAAAAATCACTTACTGACTTACAACATACATTTCAAATAGCTAGATGTTCAGTGATTCTATTGGGCCTTTTTATTGCAATAAATATTAGCAATTCATTAGCAGTTTAATTTGTTTTGTTTATTTTTTTTGCATCGTCCATCGACGATTAATTTTACACTAATGTAGAAAAACGTCATTGAAATTGTCCAAAGTAAACTCCAAAAATAGTACATGAAACTAAGATGTAATATTTCTTACTGTTTT
>WXZC020000064.1:0-18034 GCA_011317855.2 Paelopatides confundens
AGTTGAAAAACCCAGTTGGAAGACCCAGTTGAGAAACCTAGTTGAACCCAGTTCAAACCCAGTTGAAAAACCCAGTTAAAAATAGCCCAGTTAAAACCCAGTTGAAGATGCCCAATTTCCGTATTAAAACCCAGTTGAACCTAGTTGAACTGTATTCAACTGGAATTTATACCAGGGTTGTATAAGGAAATATCCTCTCAATTGGATTCAAAATGACATGTCAGTGGTGAGTGGTAAGTCCGTAGGTCGTTGCATAATTGGTTTGTGGGGTGAGGGAGTTCTTAGAAAGGAGAAACAACCTTTGCATCAAATAAACTTCCCCAGTCAATATGTACTTAAACATTAGTAAAGCCTTCTCATGTCAAATCATATGATTGACATGTCTTTCACTCTCCCAGCTAACGGCATTCATTTACCCGTCCTCGTGTTAACATCTTCCTGCTCCAGTCAGGAAGTCATTCTTTACCACATTGCTTTTAACGGGAAGTCTTTCTCTAACAACTTTCTGCTTTCACCAGGAAGTCCTTCTGTAATAACCTTCTACTCTCACCAGGAAGTCTTTCTCTAACAACTCCCTGCTCCCATCATAAAGTCATTCTCTATCACCTCCCTGCGCCAGCCAGGAAGTCATCCACTACCACATTCCTGCTGTTACCAGGAAGTATTTCTCTAACAACTCTCTGCTTTCACCAGGAAGTATTCAATAACAACTCCCTACTCCCACGGAAAGTCATTCTATAATAACCTTCTACTCTCACCAGTAAGTCTTTCTCTAACAACTCTCTGTTCCCACCAGGAAGTGGTTCTCCAACAACTTTCTGCTCCAGCGACTTCCATTTCATAATGTAAACATGACTTCTGCTACATATCTATAGGTAAATATATATTGTTGTCTTGTTCAAATGTGGGAAGTAAGTAATTTCTTGGATCAGCATACCAGGAACTTCCCACAGGTCGATTATAGTAGGGAGTTAACATTATCATAACTTTAATTGCCAAACGTTTATCATGGTTGACATGATTGTTTTGTGTGGTAAACGTCTCATAAATCGGCGATTTTCTCCGAAAACAAATATCGCTCTTATTGTTTTCTGTGCTGTTTTCCGTGAAATTATTTTTTTCTGCGGTATTTGGTGTGATGAATACAGTCCTCAACCATTCAAGTAATTATTTATGGTGACTCTAGAACTATAACACGTATTTCTTCCCAGCCCAGGAAATGATTGGAAAGTACTTTTCTCTTCCTAACAGGACTGATTGGTTTTAACTAATATGCTGTATCATTGGTAAGCTTCAACTTACATGTCAAAATGGCTTTCGATGACATTTTAAAAGAGATCGGCGGCTTTGGACGATACCAATGGAAAATGGTTATCTTGGTTACCATCCCACCTCTGGCTCAATGCGCCATTTTGCTTGCTCAAGTCTTCATAGCTGGAGATGGCAACCATTGGTGTAACGTAAACCACTGGAGAGACGAGGACTGTCACCAATGGAATATGACGCTTGAAGAATGCAGTCACTTTAAAAAGAACGTATCGATCCCTTTGACCGAAGAAGATAAATGGAGTAAATGTTCAAAGTTCAACGTGAGTGTGATGAACCTCGAGACCGCCTCGCAACAATACCGCTGGGCGGAGAGTGATGTCATCAGTTGCGACGAAGGTTGGGTGTTTGATAAGAGTATCTACCACAGTACGATCGGCGAAGAAGTAAGATTAATCACTTTAGATTACTTTTATTAAGTTTAAATTAGATAGAAAAGTACATGCTTAGGCAATGTGCTGAGTATAATTGGCCTTAGCAACCTTTTCGCCAATCCTTTGCGAAGTTCAGTATTTATGCAATGGCATTTTCGCGCGTTAACCCTCGTAGATATCCTTCGATTTCCCAGTCACATATTACACATCAACAATATGGTTCCGAATATAAAGTGTGATTATTGCAGGTGATAATTCGAACACTGTTAGATGCCCTAAGCTAGATTAACGTTGATGGGAACACAATCGGCGGCGTAACCATAATTTTACAGTGGGGGCATAGAGGACACCACGTTTTTTTTTTGGGGGGGGGGGCAGTACATTGTAACGTTTTTACTACTCCTACTCTTTTTGAAAAATAATTTGTGTTAGGTGTAGAGGCGGGATTTTCTCCCCGAAAGTGTGGGGAAACAACTGGTCTCTGCATGTAGCTAAAATATGTCTTGGAGTGGAAAGGGCGCCCCGATTAAAAAAATATGAACTCTTATGTCACCTACATACAATGCCATACGAGAAAAATATCGTAATAGGTAGTGTAATGTTTTTGCCCGAATATTTTACATGCCATGAAATAGCAAGTATTTAATATGCATACAATGTTGAGACCCACATAATTCCATCTTGTAATCACTATATGCAGAGGCATGTACGGGAATATTTTGTAGAAGAGGTGAAAATGCTCGTAGATGGTCATCCTGATGGAGGGGTCTGAAGGGAAGGGGATTCCTTCAAGACATTTGTGTTCATGCTATCATTTGCATAATTTGAAGTAGATTTATATTCTACAATTTTTCATTTTTTAGTGCAAGAACTCATTTGCATTTGAGGAAGCATTACCAATAATGGGGGAGGGGAGATCTGCAGTTGCGTATGAAATTATTTTGTTCATGTAATGGGGCTTAGATGGAACATGGTGTATAATAAATTACATAAAATGTCGGGAATTTTACTCCCTTATTGATTTTGGATGATTTGCCCGAATGGGGTACATCTCCAACCTCGTACGCACGCATATACCTACATACAAAATGGTGCCATATATCATAGAAAAATACAATATGTGATGTGTTGTGTTGTGTTGTGTTGACAATATATTTAATTATGTACCGACCGTACGGTGAACTTCCAATGTACTTGATATATGGTTAGGATTGAAATAGTCTTCGGATAAGGGCTTTAAGCGGAGAGTCTCCCTCCCCCTTAAGTAATAACAATTTCTCACATAATTGGAATAGTTCAATTAATGTGCTTTATTTATTTCAATATAATTTTTGCTCGTAGATATTTTAGTGGGAAGGGGCGCATTTCTCATGAGGGCACGCCCGCACTCCCCAGCCCCATACCATCACCCCACCTGGAAACGATACTGGGTCAGAGTGATGCGATTAGGCATTCCAGGGGGCATGTCCCCTAATACCCCTTGATATGAATCTGGTGCCAAGTGGTGCATGTTCCCCCCTCATTGAGATTGTTTTGTATAACTAATGGTACTTGGACGTGCTATGTTTTGAAATGTTTGTATTTTATTCCTTGCCGAAGGTACAATTAATCTTTTGGATAATTATTGCGCACGCGCGCGTGTGTGCTCGCATTTGCTGTGTGTGGTTTGACTATATAAGTGGGGACTTGAATAGAGAAATTCCAAATCCGCCGTAGTAATTCGAAAGAATCACAAGACCCCGGAAGACATATATTGTTGATGTTATTATTGGGGTTATGGTAAAGTGGATTAGTACAATAAATGTAACAATGGAGTCCCGGAGACTGAAAGTGAAACATACTTGTATGTGACGCGTTGGCTTTTATACACGATAACTAAACACAAATACAGCTTGGATAATCGTCATACTTGGTATATTGGTTGAAATTGGGGGAGTACAAGAATCATGTTGATTTTCCGGGATGTCAAGGGTCGTTGAGGTCAACAGAGATCAAAGTCTCAAAACTTAGTATACACGGTAACTGAAACAGTTCACCAGGGGAAACATCATATTTAGTATGTAGGTTCATCTTAGTACATGAACCCCATTGCTCTTTGTAACTTTGTTCAAACTTAATATTTTGTATGTAGCTTCATTATGTGTACAAGAAGCCTATTGGTTTTGTGGAGGTCAAATGCCATTTAAGGCCAAAGTCTGAAAACATTGTAATCATGATAACTCAAAAGTTCAGCTTGTGCAAACGATTAATAGTAGGTATGTTCTCTTTGGTGAGTACAAGACCCATATTGTTTATGTGAAGGTCACACTCACAGGCCTTTGACGCTAAACATATTTCAATAGCTGAACACTTTGTAAACACAGTAACTCCAATGTAGACCCGACCCTTAATAAGTTTTGACCCTATTAGTTTTTGTGAAGGTCAAATGTTATTTCAGGTTAACAGTTTGAAATCTTTGTAAACACAATAACTCAAAAAGTTCAGCTTGGGTAAACTTAATAAGTTGGTATTGTTACAGAATGAGTAATAAAAAACTAATGCAAATATTGTCTTTTGCGGTTACTCAGTTTTAATTTAAAATAGGCTGTCGACAAATTACTGTGCAATCCTCTTCTTTTACAATTATGAATGCATACATTTAGCTTAGGCTTGGATTAAGAGATACCTTACTAAGTAGTAGGTTCAGTTCCCCTCAGTCAGTGACACTTCTGTAGAGTTTCTCTTTAGCTTCAATATTGGCTTCTCAGATTTCGCGAATGATTGATATTGATTCAGTACGGCAATGGCGAGTAGTCTTCGCGTAGCATTTCGTAAGCCATATATATATCATAGGCTTTAACACAGTTCTGTTCTGTTTAATACACACACACACATTCTTTTGGGTTTCTTCGGTACAGTATAGGATAGTTGTTACTCGCAGCAAATCAGTAGTATCAATACAGTCAGCAAAGGACATCAAACGTCAAAGATCGTGGGTTCGATAGTTCAGGATTAGAGCCTTCAAACTCCCTAAAAATCAACAGCCTTTATATATCAACTCTACTTCTCTAGTTCCAGTAATATCGTTTCCAGCTATTCTCGTTAATCCGTCTAGACAACAAATCTAGATCGTTCGAATAGTATATGACACAACAATTGAGAACTTTCCGGAATACCAACAGTAAATCCATAGCAATGAGTCACAGCAGAATCTTCTAGGTCTAGCGTAATCGAAAACAATGAGACCTTTGCAGAACAATAATAGCAGGGAACACCAAATGGGACGTGCTTATATTATACTACAGTATAGGTTCAATTTGTGAGTACAAGAATTATATTTATTTTGATGGAGGTCAAATGTCATTTTGGGTCAAAGTCGTAACTCCTTGTAAACAGTAGCCTATAACTAAATAGGCCTACATTTTGGTCAAACTTCATATTTGGTATGTATTTCTACAGTCAGTGAAAAAACCAATAATGATCAAGAATGGTAACAAATTAGAGTTTGTCCAAGGTTAATGTAATGTTCTTCTTTCAAAATTGGCAAGGAATCACGGAGCCTGGTTTCTACTTTAGCGAACATAAGGGTAGTAATACAACAAATGATCATCCATGCTATAGTATAACGACACTTAATACCCACGGTCACCGGTAGCCTACCTGTTTTTCTTCGTTCGTGAATAGAGAGAGAGACGTGATATTCACACGAGTTAGATAATGAATACGAAGACTACGAGTTCTGCAAATATCAAAATTAGCAAGGATTATGTTAGTGGGAGGCTGATCCCCTTCTCCCTCCCCCGTTGCATATTGTTTTCTGTGTGGGACTAAAGCCTCCTCAAGTGGTTGCGCTACTGCTCAATGAACCACATTTTCTCATGCGTAATTGTAACGTTTACGATCAGTACACTTGGAATTACGATTATTAGAACTAAGTCCCATAAAGTACTGTATATTAACAATAATACCAATCATTTCCATTTGCTTCGCGCTCATTCGACCCATCCATTCCATATAAATACCTTAGTCGTATGATATCGTTTCGTCATAGATATCATCTGCATTATATGAGGAAACAACTATTACATTATCATTGGATAAATGTGTTGCAAAATAATTATAATATACAGTTTACCTTTCAAATTATAGTCACCCCTCCCACTCCCATACCATATGAAGTGGAGTAACGATGGGATTTAGTCGTCTCGCTAATAATCCAATCAATGTGCAGTAATAATTGTATGGCGGCGCGAACACTGGCATCGATGCGCATATTCAGGGGCGGTGGGGGTGCGGCGATTGTAATAGCCCAAGATAAAACATTTGTGTATGCATCGTATGTTTCCCATCTTACTTTTCCCAATGCATGTCAAAATCAGAAATAAAATGTCACTTATTAATATGGACAGTGGACGAAATGATTAATGTATAAAAGGAGGTTCCATATCAATCCATAGTTATAGTATTTGTTTCAAACAATTACACAAATTTCACAAATTTCATCAGGATAGAGTGACACAAAAGTTTCCATTAAATAAATAAATGGTTTCAGACATTATTTTTTCCTCCTTGATGACTCGTCACTTTAAGGAAAATGTGGAGTGAAGGAGAGTCCGAAGACAAACAATTGCATGACGATTGTAAATATATATTCCTAAATACTCTTAGCGCACTGTAACAACGGGATACAGGGATATTATACAATAGTTACAATTGCATCCAAGGTTAATATTTTGTATATAACAAGGAGATAATAATCTTGCTCAGGCGGGTTGAGGGGGAGTTGGTGGGTCTGTAGCGATCGAGTGGTTGCAATTTACACTTGTTCAGGTTGTCAACTATTATTACGTCCCCACCAATAAAGCGTACGCTTCGTTGATCCCAACCGTTATTCGGACAATGTGGGTCGGCTTACTATTCATTAGAAAGCAATGGGCCCTCCACAGTCCTGTCTTTCAAGGGGCGTCGATCACATTCCAAAATTGGTAGCATGTGCTATCTGGAAAATGAGGATGAGACGAGACCAAAAGGGGAAGTATAAACTCTAAAGCTCAATCCACATTTTTGGGGAATTCAAATATTTACACGAAAAACCAATGTGTACGTTGTACCTTTCTATAGTAACCAGTGTAACTGGATGGCCGTGGTTGGTAAGGATAGTGTGTGTGTGTCTTTTTTTTTCTTTTTTTGTTGCAGTTGTAAGCTATCTTAGAAGATGTAAATATGCGCGACGCCGCGTGAAAAATGGTTCGCTCACTATATCCGCCCTCCGACTTGTTCTCTCGTATCTCAGTATATATTACAGTATTGTATACATGATTAGAAAATTCGCAACAAATTCGAACTAATATATTGCTATATCTATGAAACATTTTGTGTTTGAATTGCAAACTTGAACCGTAAATAACTGATGCACGAAGCGCGCGAAAAGTTTGTTTTCTTCATTCAATATGACAGATAAGATAAGATAAGATAATCTTTATTTATGCATTATGAAATGTGAATATATCATTTTGTATACGATATTTTTTAAAACATATTTTCTGCTATATACGACAGTGGGAGCTGGTTTGTGGGAACTCGGCAATACCAAACATATGCCAGTCAGTCTTTTTCTTTGGATATCTCGTGGGCAGTATTATCTTCGGCAGATTGGCTGATTGGTAAGTTGTCATGGGGCGGATTTAGAGTATACCTTGGCTACCATACTTTTCAGTCTGTTTACAGCATACCTAGACTATCGTACTTAGTTTAGAGTATACCAAGACTATCATACTTTGTATTCTGTTTAAAGTATACCTTGGCTACCATACTTTGCATTCTGTTTAGAGTATACCTATACTATCGTACTTTATATCCTGTTTAGAGTATACCAAGATTATCATACTTTGTATTCTGTTTAGAGTATACCTATACTATCATACTTTGTATTCTGTTTAGAGTATACCTAAACTATCATACTTTGTATTATGTTAACAGTATATAGAATATCGTACTTTGTATTCTGTTTAGAGTATACCTAGACGATCCTACTTTGTATTATGTTAACAGTATATAGAATATCGTACTTTGTATTCTGTTTAGAATATACCTAGAATATCGTACTTTGTATTCTGTTTAGAGTATACCTAGACTATCCTATTTTGTATTCTGTTTAGAGTATACCTAGACTATCATACTTTGTATTCTGTTTGCAGTATACCTAGACTATCATACTTTGTATTCGGTTTAGAGTATACCTAGGCTATTGTACTTTGCATTATGTTTACAGTGTACCTAGACGAGAAGAACAACACTTCACATTGTGCATGTATTTATGTATGTATTAGTAATGAAACGTATCATCTACTTTATCATTCGGCAAACCAGGGACGTCACTAAGGGGAGGATGTAACACCACCCGCAATGATTGGTTGTCAGGTGATTTTGTGGTTTGTCGAGACAATCAAGCAATTTGTCCAAAAGCCTCTCATTTCTTAACAAATTTAGACATTTTCGGGACAATCAAATATTTTTTGTCGGGTACAAACTTAATCACCGGGAGGGCCATGCGGCCAACCAAATGTTTCCGCTGTACCATAAACATTCGATATTGAATGATGATGGTACGATACCAGTAATTAGTGGATACAAAACATACATATATCAACATGCATGTTGGTAAAGACAGTAATTTTCCCCGAATAAAATCAAATTTATTTTTTGTATTTTCATCAGGATTGGACGTTACTATACATTCATGTTTTGTTGTGTAGCTGCCGGCGTGTCTGGCACACTCACGGCACTGTCATCAAATGTCTACATCTTCATCGTGTTGAGGTTCATAGCAGCAGCAACTACTTATGGGACGACGCTCATGTGCTTTGTTTTTGGTAGTAACACTTATTAATTACCTTAAACAGTATAAATGTTAATAATTCCAAAACGAAGACCTATAAAACGAAGACCGGAAAGAGAAGACCTTATAAATCTCTAAAACGAAGAACGAAAATACTATTATAAAGAGATAAATAGGATCTTCGGTCATCATTTTCATGTCTTCGTTTTGGACATATTCCGTTTGGTTATGAGGAACATGGCATGTTCATCGCAACCAAAAGTTTCTGACTATGCTAAAGCTTTGTAAAGTGTGTGCATAGCGCATGTATGTACGGGAATGATGTTGTGTTGTGTACAGATCTATACCGATTTGATATAAGCAATATGTATGGTTAGCCATGTGGATCACAATATACAAACGTTATGCGTAAAGGAATATCTCCACACTTAAAGAAATACATCATCTCGGACGTAAAACTGATCCTTCTGCCACAACCTCAAAATCATTTTCATCAAGTTTCAAACTCTATTTTTTGCGGTAAACTAACTAATAAAAGCCTTCTAAATGACCACAATCGTGAAATAAAACCATTTATGGTGATTGTTTGTGAATACAAGTAATGTTGATACTGTACAATATACATATTCTCTGTTTTATAATAGCGTCCGAGATTGTCATTCCCGAGCATAGAGTGTACACTGGCGTATCTATGTGGTTTCTCTTTTCAATTGGTTACTTCTTTTTGTCCGGAGTGGCCTACCTTACATACAACTGGCGGATTCTAACAGTCATCATAGCACTACCATATTTCGCAATGATAGCAGCTTTCCCGTAAGTATAAAGTTCAACAGTCATCTATGGCAAGCCAAATACCGATCATTTTTGGTGGAGAGGCTAAAATGTGAAACCATTGTAAACACATATCGCAGGAAGGGAACTTCGACCAATCTAATATTTAGTATGTGGATTCCCCATATTAAGTAGAAACTTATTGATTTGGGTGGAGGTGAAATCATGAATGGAAAGGTGGACAAACTCTATATGATATACCGATGACCCATATTGAGTAGAAGAAGCATGTTGTTGTTGGTGGAGGTCAAATGTCATTTGGGGTCAATTGAGGTCAATTATAAAATGTTGTAAACATGATATCCCAAGAAGGGATATGTGGACAAATCTCATGTTTTGGTATATTGATGTCCCATATAGAGTAGAAGTATTATTTTTATTGGAGGAAAAAGGACATTTGAGGTCACCAATAGTCAAACTGCGAAAACACTGAAAACTCGATATCTGAAGGAGGGATGCTGCGACCAATCTCATATTTAGCATGAGAATACCCCACAATAAGTCAAATGTCATGTGAGGTCACGAGCGGTCAAAATGTGAAACCGTATCAAACATATCTCAAGAATAGAAAGGTGGAATTGATATGATGATAGCGGACTGCTTTCATTATAAGAAACGTTCTTGTTTTGGTGGAGATCAAATGTCATTTGAGGTAAACAGTAAACAAAACTGTAAACAATTTGTAAACATATCTAAAAAAAAGACAAGTTGTATATACCTTATATGTTATATGTTGATACGTAGATTGTTCAGAATTACTTTTGGGTATTTGTTCATTTGGGGTGTTCAGGAATTTGAGGGTAAAGGTTATCATGGGGCCATTTGATCCCATTCTTAGAACATATACACAACACTTCTGTTCCTACATTCTTGTGTGGATTGTTAAAAGTTATTAAGCATTACTATTGGGTAGGTCGTCATTTGGCATGTCCAGAAATTTGGATTTTTGCAACACATGCTCAAATTATTGACAAGTAGTGGTCCATTTTGGGTGTTTGGGAATTAAAGGCCATTTGGACCCATTATTAGAAAACATGGAATATACTGCTCCCATGGTCTTGCATTGATTTTTTCAACAAATGCTCAAATTATTGACAAGTAATTGTCCAGTTTGGGTGTTTGGGAATGAAGGGCCATTTGGGCCCATTGTTAGAAACATGCAATATGCTGCTCATATGGTCTTACGTGGATTTTTGCGACAAAGTATCAAATTATTGACAAGTACTGGTCCATTTGGGGTGTTTGGGACTTAAGGGCCATTTGGACCCATTGTTAGAAAACATGCAAAATGCTGATCCTATGATCTTACATGGGAGCTAGTATAGTATTTACAAATGACAGTGTGCAAACATGTCAGGTCACATCAACTATAGTACATTCAGTAAGTAGTTGATGACACCCATGGTATGAGCACCTGCACCATTGGTGCTCTAGTTTTTAAACCATACATAATCGAGAATGAAGGCTTTGACTGATATCATTCTTAGCATGAAGATATCCCATATTGAGTACAAGAAATATATTGTTTGTAGTGGAGGTCGAAGGTGATTTGGGGTCAGCAGAGGTAAAAAATTGAAAACATTTTAAGCATGATATCTCAAGAAGTGAAATATGGACATAATACATGCATAACATGTTAATGCTCCATATCAGGTACAAGACTCATATTGTTTTTTATTCCCTACCGAAGGCACAAGGAATCTATGCGGTCATGATGGCGTGTGTATGTGTGTGACACATTGACCTTGTGACCACGATAACTCAAGAACTACAGCTTGGTGAAATATCAGCTGCTATTGTTTTTGGTAGATGTCAAAGGTCATGTGAGGTCAGCAGATGTAAAACAAGATAACTGCAGACGTAAAACTTCTGAATCTCATTCTTGGTTATAAGTTCTCCTTAATAAGTTCTTGGTCTATAGTGTTCTTGGTGGGGGTAAAAGGTCAAATGAGGTCAGGCTAAGTAAAAAACAACCTAACTCAACAAGTAAAACTGGGAAGAATCTCATTATTGGTATATGTTCTCTTAATGAGCACTTAGTTCCTCTTGTTTTTGGTTGAAGTTAAATGTCATTTGAGGTCAGCCTAAGTCAAAACGTGATTTGTGATGCTGTGGCGTGTGAACACGATAACTCAACAACTATTGCTTGAATGAATATCACAATTTTCATGTTGGTGTCCCGTGCTAAAATCTCAGCTGCTATTGGTTTTTTGGTAAAGGTCATATGCGGTCAGGAGTGGTCAAAATTGGAAAATTTGTCACCAAGGTAACTCCACAATTAAGAAAAGCTAGGGTGTATATAATTTTTGGTATGTAAGGTCCTCAAATTGAAAAGTAGCAAATGTTGTTCATTTTTTCATAGCTGATTAAGGTATTTCTTTGTCCTTACTTGGCAAACTAGCATATTTACTATACAGTGTAATTGTCACATATAAGTGATTTCATATTAAACCTGGTATTACTTTAAAATGGTGCATTGGGCACAGTCGAGTCATAGATCATACATATCAGTTATATCAGTAATAGGTAGGTACTATGAGGTTATATGTCCAAATGATAGGGGGAGAAGTATGACACAACTAGGATTTCCTCCTTTAAAAAGATGACAAATGTTTTTTCTATGTTTAAAACTGGTCTTAAGCACTTGACCTTCGTAAGTATGGTGAAATTGAAGCATCAGTTGTGACTTTTGCCCCTGTTATGGTCATTTATCAGTTTATATGCTGCCCTGTTTATTCAATGATCAATGTATAATTATTTTGCGTGCATCAATCAAGATACTGTGGGAAGTATTTTAAGGCAAAGAATAAAAAAGCCTCTGGCTTTCTGGTGTATGGAGTTTTAGGGTCATTTTGGGACAGTAGAAGTCAAATGTGAAAACCATGTAATGGAGGTCAAATGTCAACTTAGGCTCGACAGAGGTCAACATTTAAAAACTTTGTACACACCATATATCAAGTAGGAAAGCTTGGAGAAATCTCGTATGTTATACGTGATGTCATATTAAGTACAAGAAACCCATTGTTTTTGATGGCAGACAAGGGTAATGTTGGGTCAGCAGAGGTCAAATGATGATCTCGAGAACATGACGGTGTCTCAAGAAGGGAAGCTTGGACGGTAAGTTCCTAAATAACATGCATTTGACTAGATGCAATATGCCCAGTAATTTGATAATCCATGTTTATCAGTTTATAAATCAGGTTTATCATTTCCTAAACTTGGTTTATCGACTGATAATCCATGATTTGTGATAATCTTGGTTGATCGCTCGATAATCCTGGGTGTTTTTTAAACTAAAAAAATCATGTAAACAACTTACCAGTTTATAGGTTTTCGAATAGTTGAACATTTCGCGTTGGTAAATCATGTTTATCAATCGATAAACTTGGTTTAATGTTAATCACTGTGTATGCGTATATAATCAAGTGACAATAGTGTATCATGCATGTTGGAAATAATCATGTGACGCACCAAAACTTGAAGATGTATATCACCTCCATCACCAGTTTTATGACGGAGTCACCAAGGTGGTTACTATCACGTGGCAAGACAATGAAGGCAGAGAAGATAATCAGACAGATTGCCAGAGAGAATGGGAAAAAATATCCGGACGATTTACTGATGAAATTAACACGCGATGTGAGTTTACTTTGTAATTGTATATAAAGGTCACACTTACTTTTTTTAAACGTATATGTTCCACATTCTATAGAGAGAGTATGAATAAGAACATGTATTAATGTCGATTTATGTATCTATATATAGTATTTGTGCTGGTATACTGCATGTAAACACAAATTATTCATGCTGATGTACCAGTGTACAACATGTAAACCGTCTGCCGGATTTCGTAGCATGGTAATTAAGCCCATTCTTTGTGGGAAACAGAATTAATATCCAAAGAGGGATTTGTCATAGCTTTCACTGCCGTTATATCAGCGTCTGTAATTTACGTATGTCCTGCTTGATTTCTATTTTTGTACAATTTGAATACACACTGACCTTCCAATGTGCATAACACATGATATATCCTTTAAATAGATATATTCCCTTTAAAAGGTATACAGTAGTGTCTGAATATTAGTGTGGACGGTTATTTTGTTCACTAAATTATTATAGGAAATGGACGGGTATATCGTTTAAGTTGACAAATTCAATAGTTATTATGAAAGTTATACTAAAGTATGCAGCATTTCTTGGCAATGGTCAATTCAGAGCAAGGCATGTCGTGGTTGAATACAAATTGTAGCACATACAATGTAGTTTGATTGAGTTTGAAAACACCCAAAGACAGTTTTGTTGAACATTCTTTTCAAACTCTCAACTCTGCAAAACTTGAGTGTTTACATATACTATTAAATACGTGCACACTTCATAGGGCACCGCCAGTTTACCTATATAATCATACGTTTTCTTCTCTGACAGAATGATGTGTCTCAGCGCAATGGTAGACTTATAGATTTAGTAAGAGTGCCTACTATGAGATGGTATATGTTTAGCATGTGCTACTGTTGGTAAGTAAAAACTGCATGCAAACTTTTTGTTTTGTTTAGTCTACAAAATCAAAATATATTTTAATTAGTATTGCAGGTGTACAACAAAATTCTCGGAACAAGGATTAGTATCTTTGTCCGGACTTTATGCAGAGACTTCGCCCACTTACCTGAATTGAACCTTAAATGATTGTAATGAATTCACAAGTAACACCCTTGACACCATTTTGATTGAAACAAATATGAGTGGTTGAGTAAATAAGTGCAGGTGAATTGATGAATTATTTTTAAATCTTGTTTTATTAGGTTCGTTCAGGGCTTTGTTTTCTTTGGTCTCACGTTGGGTTCATCCAGTCTGGGAGTAAACATTTACATCGCCTTCTGCTTGTCTGGATTGGTAGAAATTCCAGCTCACTGCTTGGCCATTATTACCATGAAGAAATTTGGGAGACGGTTATCATCTTCATTCTGGATGTTTCTAGCTGGAGTTTGCTGTTTCATATCAATCGTAGTTCGTATGTATTCCTGACTCAAATTAACATAATATAGTTAAGTTGCATTCTTCTCGAGTGGCAGTCCCACGTATGTCAACATATCAATGTCCTACTTAGAGAACAACATTCTCCAAAAGTCTACCCTCCAATATCCATTATATTGCCGGTACATGTGAATGGTGCAGGCTCATTCATGCGCTGGTAATCAAAAGGTCAGTGGTTCGAATCCTACCTCTCCTAATGAGTCCCAACATTACGGAACCGGTCTTCAGTAGATTTCTTCTGTTTCCTAATTATGTTCATGGCATGGCTATCCAAACATTGTGGTGGTTATTCAAGGTGCATTGTTATATTTATAAGCACAAGAGGTGCGGTCTGGTCAATTTCAGCGCTTCCCAAAGGGCTGAAGGATCGGGGTCGACCCCTGCTTTCGTCCGTTCAGTCTCCGATAGTTAATTTATTTATGTTGTGTAAATTTAACTTCCATACACTAAAATATAAGGTTCAATTATTACCTTCCAAATTGATACTTTGGTGATCAGCACTGAAAAAAAAGTTCGAAATGCCCGAAAGCTTTGCAAAACCAATTATTGGCTGTTTTACTTTCATTATCTCAAGCATAACTGATATCTCTGAATATCTTTCGAGGTCCATTTTTTTTTAATAAAGCGCAAAAAATGTAATTTACAACCAACAAAAGTTTAATAAACTCAAATATTTCGAAGATAGATATTCTTTTTCTTCTTCTTCTTCTTCTTCAGTAAGGAGACGCTTAAATGAAGTAAAACGGTTAAAGTTTCTGCCGCTTAGATTCCGAGGATAAAAAAATATACATCACAATATACACCGCTCCAACAACGCGCACGCGTGGTGGTGGGGATATTGTGACGAACGCTCAATCAATGCGCGATTAATTTGTTGAAACATTTATAAACTTACAATTTGTCTTTATAACGGAGTAAATTGTCGCGTGTCATATTGGATACATTTTATTGTCCTTTGAATATGTTAGACACTTTACTTTATTTAAGTGTCTACTCGCTGAAGAAGATGGTTTATCTTCGAAATATTCGAGTTTTATTCAACTTCGTTGGTTGTAAATTACATTATACGCTTTATTTAATATTCACCTCGTATATTATCAACAAATACGTGGATAACTTACAGTATAATATGATATGGCCTTGCATAAGATATATATATTTTCATTATTGGATTTTCGGGAGGATGAAACTGGTCGTGGAGTGATTAATTTATGTTGTTTAGAGATGCATTATATCTGCGAAGCTGCCGGACTATATTTTCATTATCAGGCGCTCTTCCCATGTTTACTAAACGAAAGTATCAACAATATATTTTATTTTTTTATTTTGAGAAATTACATTATTTGCAGACTCTTGAACTTGCCATTTTGTTAAACGGGTGACGTCATAATTCCACTAGAAACTAAATTTTCCAAATACCACTTCTATCAAGGAGCATTAGAAAGTGAATTTTTTTTTTACAAATTCAAGCACTGGCTGGTGATGTGATATACTATTTAGACTTGTCCAGACGGATTTTATTTGATTAGCTGTTTGGTAGACGTGTTTAAAAAGATATTCTATTTTGTATAAGGTATGATGTGTAAAGAGTAAAATTCTGCCTAACGTCATTATTTAATGGATTCCTTTTCAGCATTGGGACCTTGGCGGGTTGCCGTTGCTACACTCGGTAAATTGTGCATTACTGTGTCCTTTGACATCGTTTATGTATATGCAGGCGAGATATTACCAACGTCCCTCAGGTAATATTCAATAATGCATGGTTGAAACGTTAAACATGTTCCTGTTTCATTTGTTTAGATTCATTGTATACAGTAAAAGCACTATTTGTCTTTATCAAATATCATAATTGAATGACTTTTTACAGAAATAGGCTTTTTAAAATAATTGGTTGCATTTGAGTAGGACTAAACATAGATACCAATATTCTGCACCAGACCCACTCAGGTAATCGGCTCAATGCCACTTATAAACGCTCTGAGGTAGTCCTCCTCCAGAGGGGGTGTAAACATGGGCGGGATTTGCTCCCCGACAGCATGAGGAAAACTCTGCCTCGAAATGGTGAGAGGGGGAATAAAGGGACAGGGGCTTCATTTAGATAAAATAGGAATGTTGATTTGGGAGTTACTTTCACTCCTCACTTGGTTCGATTTTTTCCATTCGTTCCAAATTCGAGGAGAAAATGTCGCGATTGGTGGGTAGGGCAAGTAATGTAGCATCATGTTGCATATAAGCACCCTAAAACAAATTATCAAAGATCATAGGGATACACGGGGGAGAGGGACATGCCCCACGATTTTCCAATTAGCTAACATTTGAGGAGAAATATCAGGAGATAGGGTGTTGAATAGAGGAAGCAAGGTATCATACTTTTACATCTAAAATGTCTTAATTATGAAGAAACAATTATCAATGGGGAAAGTATACCCCAGGAGGAATGGAGGTCTCGCCAACTTAGATTTTCCAAATCCTCCAAATTGGAGGAGAAATGTCAGGCGGTGATGAGTAGGACAGGTAAGGTAGCATCATTTTGAAAAGTATGAGCACTCTTAATTTGGCAACAAAAACATTAAAAGCGGGAGAGACACCCGAGAAGAGGGGGACGTGTCCCACACTTCTCGTCAAGTTCGATTTAACAATTCGCACAAATTTGAGGAGAAGATATTGCCGAGAGGGATATCAGACGGTGAGGGGGGGGGGCGGAGGTCATGTTATCATTTTCGTCAGGTTTCATCTTCCAATTCGACGAGGATGGTTGGTGGAAAGGGGAGGTAGACTAGCCTCATTTTGCATCTAAGTCGGGACCCTTAGTTCTGCACAAAAGCGGAGAGGGATGTCCTAGTGAGGGGATATTCCCCCTCTTTCCGATGAGTTCCATTTTCCAATTCATTCAAACCGCCGCGGGATATTTTCCCCACTTCTCATCGTTTGATTATCAAATTCGTCTAAATTCGAGGAAAAAATGTCGAGAGGTGATTAGTAGGGCAGGTAAGGTAACAACATTTTGAATCTGAGCACTCTTTAATTCTGCAACAAACACAAATCAGAAGCGAGAGGGTTACGCGAGATGAGTGGGACATTTACTCCACTTCTCGCCAAGTTCGATTTTCCAATTCGCCCAAATTTGAAGAGAAAATGTTGCGGGATGGGATGAGGAAAGTAAGATAGCATCATTTTGCATCTAAGCACCATTAATTTTGCAAACAATCTCAAAGGGTAGATAGATTCCCGAGGGCGCGGGCGAGTGGTTGTGTCCCCTAATTTTCGTGAAGTTCGATTTTCCAAATTTGAGGAGAAAATATCCAGGGGAAGTTGTGAGTTGAGGAGTTAATGTAGCATAATTTTGCACCTAAACACCCTTAATTCTGCAAAAATATCAATAGGGAGGATATCCGGGAGGAATGGGGTACAAGATACCCATTTTCGCCAAGTTAAATTTTCCAATTTTCACAGTGGTCAAAGTGCGACACGATATGTCAAGAATGGATGATTGGACATATTCCACACTTTACATGGGGAGGTCAAAGGTCATTTGAATTTAACAATGGTCAAGTTGCGAAAAATGTGTATAAACAGGATACTTCAAGAAGGGAAGGTTGGACAGATTTCATACTTAACATACGCATACCAAATAATAGGTTCTAGAAATGTATTG
>WXZC020000065.1:0-18017 GCA_011317855.2 Paelopatides confundens
AGCCTTCCAAATTATGATATTACATGAAGAGGACTAAATTAGACAATTTGATATCTCAGTTAGGAAAATCTATTTGAACATGCCGCTAAAATAATTGTTGAGGTTTGAACATGAGTCCATTATTTGACTTTACAGCCCATCTAGGGCTATATGGATTTTTTTTGTTGACATACGTAGTACACGTATGGTCAGAGAGTAGTTACTAAATAAATCAAATAGTTGATTGTGTGTTTAATGCTAAAACATTGTAATTTAGTTGGTTTAAATCAATTACCATTCAGCCTAATTATGTGATGATATAAGGGAAATGTGTCTCCTATTGCTATTCCTTAAATTTAGGTATTCCTTAACAAATACCCATTCAATATTTAAATTTAGCCACGAGTAAAATGTTTCTTGAAAATATCGTTAGAGTGCCCTCTAATTCATATTCAAATGTAAACTGAACTTCACTTCAACCATTAGCTAATACTTATATTCTATGTATTTATTTCCTTAAATATCGTTTCCAATACAATAATATCTAACTTATTAATGTTGCTAAATATGCTTTCGTGAAATACACACTTAATTTTCATTTCAAAATTAACTGGGTGCGTAAGTGAAAACTTTAAAAAAAATGTCACACGTACACTTACTCTAATAACATGTGTAAATACTATCAGAACAAAGAAATGGTGAGATATAAATTCTCTCTGGTCACATGGTCATATTTCTTTCTGTTTCATAATATCTCACATAGTAAGTCACATCTACTCAATCATGATGTAACACTTACTCTGAAAACATGTACAATTACACCCATTTAACAAGTGATGTATATTAAATGTTCACTATTCATATGGTCACCATAATGTTTAACTGAGTAGCTGATATGGGAGGTCAAAATTGAAGCTGCTAAATTGTTTATCTGTATGGTACAGTAGGCCTTTATCTAACATGATTATATCGTGGGTAATTTCTCAAAAAGGAGACCCTCATTTGTCTCTCCACTACTTGACACGGTATGCATGTTCAGTAATTGAGTTATATTAATTGTCAATTGTCAACTAATACACTGTTCAGTGACTATGACTAGTTTTCTATTATGGCTAATTCTCTTCCACCCACTTTCTTTAATTAACACTCTTCGAAAATATGATAGCCACATCTATACACAAAATAAAAGCTGCTTATAAACATGTCCACATACATACCATTTGTTCTAAACATGGCTTTTGTAGTTCTTAATTAGTAACATGGCATCAACACTGTTCATGCATGGTATGCATGTGTACCATGCCATCAGTACGCTAGGTCAGAATGGATTGCTATCGCAATGTCCATATAAGTTTGATTCCCTTTAAGTAGTATATATTACTGCTTATACGGTATAACACAAAATCCATAATACTAACAAGAGTAATGTATGTAAACAGCACAAACAGTGTATATTTAACAGGACTTTTGAATTTATCACAAATATATGGATTTTAAAATATCCCAAAAGTTCAACAACTTTAACTAAATCCGATTAAAATGATATAAATCCGATATATTTTATTGACTGAAAGAACCAAAATGTGACATAATTACATCAACAGTTTACATGACTTTTGCGTTCATCACAAAAAGGTGTGCTATCCTCCAAATACAATATATTGTTTAAATTAAATATGCTTGATTACATATTTTTTAAACAACAAAAGGTGAACTCATCTGCATGAACATGAAGTTAATATGACCTTTGCATTGATCACAAGCATATGGACTTAAAATGATATAATTAATTGATGAAAAAAGCAGAAAGCCAAAAGGCTTAGTGATTCCTTGCTAGGTTTGATAAAAGAACATTAAATTAACCTTCCATAAATGATTTCAAGCTTTTACCATTGTTGATTAAATTGATCAATTTGCTTCTTGTACTGACTGTGGACCTATATAACAAACATGAAGTTTGACCAAGCTGTACTTTTTGAGTTACATGTTTACAACATGTTGAGACTTTGGTATCTGACCTCCATCAAAACCAGTACATGTACTCACTAAGGTGGTTGTACATGAACAAGCTGTAGTTGTGGAATTATCATGTTTACGAGATCCGGGCTTTACACTCTTTTTACCTCAAGTGACCTTTGACTTCCACGAAGAACAATGGGGCTGTTATACTGACGAAGGGGCAATATATAATGAATATAAAGTTTGAGTAAGCTGTACTTATTGAGTTATTTCGAATATATTTTCAGACTTTGACTTATGTTGACCTTAGATTACATTTCACCACCTCAAACAACAGTACGGTTCCTGTACTCACTAAGGTAAACCTACATAGTAAATATGAAGTTTGTCCAAGCTGAACTGTTGTATTCATCGTATTTACAAGGTTTTCAGGCTTTGACCTCTATTGATCTCAAATGACAATTGACCTCCACAAAAAAATAGGGTTCTTGTCCTTACTAATGTCAACCTATATACTAAATATGAACTTTGACCAAACTGTACTTTTGTAGTTACTGTGTTTACAATGTTTTCAGTTTTTTACCACTGTTGACCTCAAACGACCTCCACAAAAACAATAGCGTTGTTGTACTCATTCAGGTGAACCAACATACTAAATATGAAGTCTGCCCAACATGTACTTTTAGAGTTATCGTGTTTACAGTTTTCACCTCTGTTGACCTCGCATGATCTTTATCTCCCTGAAAAATAATGGGGTTCTCGTACTTACCAAATCCAACCTTCATACTAAGAATGGAGTTATCGTGTTTACAAGCCAATGTGTCATATACACACAGGGACACACACGCGTACACGCAACCATGATCGCATAGATGCCTTAAGCTTTCGGCAAGGAATACAAAACTATCCATGGAAATGAAATAAATCCGAATTAAATCAAATAAACCTGATTTATGTAACTAAAACAACTAACAGAGGACATCAATAATAAGTTACAATTTGCAGTCACATGATAATAATGACGAGCCCTGCTGTGCCATGGATACGTATGTTGATAAAGTGGTATTTTTGTTAGTTTGGATGCTGATTACACGGTAAATGCATAAGTAACTTGCCCAGAAGGTAAATAGTTCGTGGAGTAGGTATATGAATTTAAACAAATGAAATAAATCCTATTTAAATCAAATAAAGGCGATCTTTTAAAATAAAAAAGTCAACAACCATGGTTTCCGAGTATCTCACATAGTATACCATACATATATTCAATCATGCTGTGACAATTACACCCCATTATAACAAAGACATTGCTGGTTATTGTCCTAACTTCTCACGCTTTCACAATATATCTAAAAACGTCAGATAGTTTGCGTCTGATGAATAACAACATTATTTTCAAGTTATTGCAACTAGTTCTAAGTGGTAAGTTGGCATGCCTCGTCGTGACATCATGGCAAATGACACTGCTAAATTTTGTTGAAGGTATTTAAAATAAGAACAAAATCATGCTGTTATATCCACACAAACTATGCCCACAGAATGACTACCAACAACAGCGCCTCTGTCCCTCGCATATGCTATACGAATGCAAGAATAAACCATCATAATAATACCACAGATATATACACTTTACAGTATACATTGTATGACAATACCTGTAATCTGTACTTTACATGTTCCTGTACCATGGATAATATCGAAGGGAAAGTCCAAGGTAACTTCTTTCAGGAACGATCCGCCCTCTGTATCTGAAATTATTGCAAAATAAAAGCAATTATTGACACCTTCGGAGACCTTCGACCTTTCCTTTTAACATTGTATCACAAAAGCCAGATAGCTTTGATTACAGTATATTAACTATTGATAGTATATACATATGATAGTCATCAACACTAATACGCAAATAATATATAGTACTCACCATCTGGACATACCAGGAAGTTACTTGATCTCTCTACTTCAGTACCCTCCGCCTTAGAAAATTATAAACACAAAATAATTAAGTTTCATTTAGTTACAGTATTATCATACATTTATTAGAAACATAATACATTTAGGCTTTGGATCGTGAGCCACTGTTTGGGTGCAAACATATTTTTAATGTAATATATTACAATAAAATATTGTGAAAAAAGTTTAAATTATCAACTTGTAACTTCGTATAGCTCTGAAATGTCGCCAAACGTGGTGTTACGTTTATTGTTTGAAATAACTGGTTTTGTTTCTCTTATGTGAATGTATAAATATATACCACTTCCCACCATAAGTCACTGAGTGAAATGTTACGTAATCTACGAAGTTCTTTCTTCTCCACAAGTTAGCTGGTAATTTAGTCAAACACCGTCGGCCCGACTATTATATGCAATATATGTAAGCCTAAGGACAAACACACCTTGCTGATTTAAAGTAATCACTTTATCATATGATGTGACTTTAATGCAAAGGACTAACAATATATTTTCTGGTCAAGTGTATTTGATGGCGAGAGAAGTTGCATTACAAACAAAACCAGCTGAATGATACCCGTTTTGTCTGATTCCCTTCTTATATATATATTTTTCTTCTTCAGTGAATTATGCTAGAGCTGAATGAATCCGGTTTGAAATACGCGGGTCTAACGACCACCATCTCCTAAATGAAGCATTTAGGAGGTCTGGACCCCCTCCTCAGTGCTTTTTTTAGGGGACACATAGGGTCCTTTTAAAATCCCCTGTCCACAGAAAAGAGGCTTTTGTTATGGGGACACAGGAAGGTAAAAATGACCCTCAGTCACCCTTCAGGTTTTATCTCATATAATGACGTGCGCAAAAAAAGGGATTTCATTTAATCAGGGATTTTTTTCTGAGAAATTCGGCGATGAGAGTGTTTAAAACACGAAGAAATTCAGAAATTGTGTAAATCGGTAAAAATGCATAGTCAAAATCATTAGGTTACATTCACTTTATTTATGGGTTCAATGGAGTAAGAATTCTTCTTCCCTCTGTTCAAAATCTAACCAAAAATAACACACATTATATACATTTGGCATGTAATACTAATCTAGAAATTTAAAAAAGTTTATAAACGAGATAACTGGGGCTTGGCAGGGGGAGACGAGTACATCCCCCTTTCTCTCTTTTTTAAACAGTTGATATTTAACCTTATTTTGTATTGCCTGGCACCGATTTGCAGGTAGGTGAACTTAACATTCCTTTTACATCAAAAGCCACATGATCCGTTTTAGCCAGACAGAGATCAGAAAAATATCTTAAAGTTATAGTCAATCCCCCTCCACACACACGCACTTCTGGTGATCAAATCCAGCATATGCACCGGTTTGTCAGGAAGGGATTTGCATTGTTTTTTTTAATTTATGGAGTTGATGGGAAATTAGCGACATTCTATTGGGACAACAATAGTTTTTTGTCATGTAAATTGTCACCGCCACACAACCCCTCCCTCCCATCGCAAGTCGTCGGACCATATTGACACCCCTGATTGTTGATATAATTTAATCCCGTGCAAAATGTAGCATCATTTTTAATCTAAGCATCCTTAATTCTAAAAAAAAAATAAGGGAAGAGAAACCCATGCCCTTACACCCCTCCCCCACAACACCCTTCCATGGAGGTTAATAACCTCTAACTAAATCTGAAATTCCGTTCACGCTACTGGCCCTAGCCACATCAAAACAGCCCCACCCCACTCCAAAAAAAGATGTACCCATTTCGAACACTGGTTTCATTCCCTTCATATACGTGGTGTTGTCTTCGTTGATTTAGGCTATATACAAAGTGCTCTTCAATCATATATAAAGCGTTAGCTGAATGTATCACTGGTCTCCATATTCAGAGTAGATACATACCTGTAGATGTCCGTATCAAGGGCGGATCCATACATTTGGCCTACAATTGCTCCTCGAAAGTGTGGGAAAATACTTGTTCTGTGTCCGTTGCTAAAACGTGTCCCGGGGAGGGGTATCCTTTCCATTATGGAAATTAGGTATTTTGAAGCCACCTAAAAACACAGTGGTTGTCATGTAACTTGCAAACTTACTACATATTCTATTTTCCATTCTTAATTGTGTAGCAGTGTAATATACAAGGATTTTCTCCATGTGGAAGTTTGTACACCCACATAGATGGAGCAATGATAATTTATATGAAATGAGGATAGGGTTGAAATGCTGAGGCGCGTTGATATGGTGTGTAAATATTTATAGATATCCATCATGGGGAGGGGTCCAATGGGAGGATGTCATCCCCTTTGATAATGTTTTGTTCGTGTAAAGGGGCGTAAATTATTTGCATCTTTTGCAGTACATTAATATTCTATAATTTTACATTTTTTGTAAAAAATTAACCAATTTTGGCAACAAATACAACAGGGGGCGGGGCGAATGTTGCGCCACCCTATACATGATCATGTAAATGTGTTATGGGGAGAATGTGAGAGAAAAATATCAATGTTAAGATCACCTACATACAAAATGGTGCCGTAAAGTTTGCAAATTTGTGCCATTCTAGGTATATAATATATACGTACTGTGTACATTAAACGTTTCATTCATTATGTGTGTATTTTATGGGAATTTTACCGAAATTGTGTTTTACACATTTACATTGAATCCAGTGTATGGATATACTATATACGGACTCGCATGGATTTTACCAAAATGGAGTTACTTTCAATTTCTGAAAACAATGTTATCTGCTACAATAATAAAACAATTCACAACAATTCACCAAAACAAAACCATTTCAAGTGGGGGGGGTGGGTCCGGACACCTCTGGATCCGCCTTGGTATCCACTTTAGGAAAAATGGGAGATTTTTAGGTCACGTTTCTGCAAAATAGTACCATATTAATATGACAAATTGTTCCAGATTGAAGAAGATACATGTAACCCCCCCCCCCCAAGAAACGTCAACAAATCTGAAAGGTGGTCCGGACCCCTTGGACCCCGTTTTGATCCGCCATTGGGTATCTTAGGCATGTGGAGCATTTTTGAAAATCTAAAGTATATGACACTTAGATACAGTAACATGTACAGAATAGTCTACGATATATTAGCTTAGAAAATTAACTGTCCTTTGAAGTATGTTATATGGGAACAATAATAACAGTGTGTCCAGTTACATATTGATGATCACATCGAAACCAAATCGTGTTTTAAACGTTCGAACTTCGTTATTTTGTATAATAGATAATTGTGGCGAAATTCATTTATTGATACATACTTCCACTAAAACAGTCTTATTCACGGCGTCCCAGACATCTAAAAGATCGTCTATGTTGTTCCCTGATCTTCCACATTTTGGCAAATCCTGTGACGGTGGCACATATTCCCCAAGGGCTATGTAAAAAAAGAGGAAATGAAATTTGAAAAATATCTCAATCATGGTCAATATTTTACCAATACGATACCGCTATACTCAATTAAAATAGTAGTGTTAGCTTTCGCTACCTGTACATTACCATACGATACGTTAGCTAACATAAACCAGCAGTAGTCTAGCTATACATTATACAAGTTGGTGTATTGGATTGGACCGGTAGTATTGAACCGGCCAGTGGAAGATGTGTAGATATGTCCACTTTCAGGACTTTACAATCTTTAGTATTTCTTACGACTACCTTTTCTTTGGTTTGTTGTCTGCGGTGGCGGCTCGCTTTCAGAGCTTAAAGGGGCATTAGTAGTTGGATTACAACCCGATCATATATTTTAAAATTAAGTGGGGTATGCGTTGATATTTTTTTTTGTATATTTGAATCAAAGATCAATGTTTGTAAATAACTCTGTGGTCCACCGTTTGTTATTTCCTATTTTTCCATTGCTCTTTTTCTTTGCATGGGGCCCTATTTTTTGGAAAAAGATACCTCATTGTAAAATCTGTCAATGCGAAAAGCAAGGAGTTGAAATGTTATCATTCGTACCGGTAAGTAAATTTCCTGATGCCCATTGAAGAGATTGTAAATTATTCGCCTAGTGTCGATGGAAACTGATAAATTAATATGTGCACGCCAATTAACGCCACACAGAAGTAATATGTGATATACAGAGGGATCAGAAAAAATGTTTCACACAATATTGAAATGACGATCACAGAACTGTGGCGATGAACCTTTATAATACAGGTGGAAAAATTGTGGGCATGCATCCCGTCGGCCGATTTCGTAGGGCCTGCGGAAGTCAAAAGAGAAACCCTATATATACGGCTAATTATGAACATTTCTTATTTCGACCTGTCAATTGTTTGTTCAAAATTCGCGGTATTTTTCGATGTTTCGACGACTGTTGAAAACATTAAAGATTACCTTTCACCTTTCGGAATTATACAGGCAACGAACAAAGTTTAAAAAATTGATGATGTGGCAAATGGCGGCAAATGTTTCTCTGTGTAATAGTTTGACTATTAGATGGCAGGATATCGAATCTAAAGGTGTATAATTCTGGCGACCAACTGGGTTCCCCCTATCCCACTATGGAAATCTTAGTGCTGTCACTAGCTGTGGGATATAAATATATTTTCATAATGCGACCAAAACGGTTGCGTCGCGCGAGTAATTTACTAAAAATCACACAGTGGCAAACCATGCAATGTTTGTGTTCACATCTGCTCTAGAACAATAAACTTATAAGACGACAATTTAATGCGGTGGTACTTAAAGATTCACCTTGATGAAGATATTCCGGACCTCACCTAGTTACCAAATAGATAGATACTGTGAGAGGTAGAATGATAGTTAGGTCAACCGGAGGTTGCTCAAGTGGAAATTACATGTGTGACCTTTGGAAAACCATTCAACTTAAATTGAATTCAGAAGGTTGTATAATGGAATTTTATCTTTGAAATTATATCAATCAATGAAGCCTGTTTACAGACAATTTTACAATATTGGTTGAGTGAGAAACGAGTAGGTGCTCACGGTTACCATTTTCATATACACTCTACAGTGGAGTTGCTCGTCAATGGCCAAATCAACCAGTATGGGTTTTTTTTATAACAATGCCAACATATTGCAATCCTCATGACAAATCAAAACACCGTACTCTGTATACATACCTATGATTGGAATCCATCCCAAAGTCCTTGGTATGATACTAAACTCCACAGATTCAGCTTGCCCTCCACACACACATATATATTGAAACAAATCTCCGCTCTGTACGCTAAAGTACGATGAAGGTTCGATACGTACTGCCACCTACGACGGAAAATACATTTCATGAAACTGTTTGCTAATCGTGATAAATGTGCCAAGAAAAGTTGACCATTTAAATCGTCGAGATATTTTTACGAAATATAACCACAAGTATACAAAGATAATTAAGACAAAAAAGCCAGCAGGCTAATAGCGATTAATTGACAATTTTGATAGAAGAACACATTACGTTTAACTTTGGATAAATAATTTTAATCTGTCACCATTTTTAATAAAATTGATGAACGTGGTTCTTGCATTGACTGCAGACCAACATTCCATGTGAAGTTTGACCAAGTTTGTCCACTTTTAGTTAAACTGTTTACAAGTTGTTAATGCTTCGACCTCTGTTGATCTGAAATAACATTTGAACTCCAATTAGTATATTCACTATAATACACGTACATACCAATTACGAGGTTTGCTCAAGCTGAACATCATATTGAGATATCGTGTGTATAACGTTTTCTAACTTTGACCTCTGTTGAAATCAAATGACCTTTTAATCTCCACGAAAACGATTAGTGTTGTGTACTCACTATGATGAACCTACATGCTTACTATGAAGTTGGCTCAAGCTGAACACATTGTGTTATCGTGTTTACAAAGTTTTCATTTCAGATTTTGATCTCTCTTGACGTCAAATTACATTTGGTCTCCACAAAAAAATGATATGGTTCTTTTACCCACTATGATTAACCGACATACCAAGTATAAAGTTTGTCCAATATGAAAATATTGAGTAATCGTGTTTACACGATCTTTAGACTTTAACATCTGTTGACATTTGACCTTCACAAAGAACGATACGAGTATTGTACTCACCGTGGTGAACGTACATACCTAATATGAGGTTTGCCCAAGCTGAACATATTTCGTTATTGTGTTTACAACGTTTTCAGACTTTGAAGTATGTTGATCTGCTCTATTTGACCTGCCATATTTCTTTGATTGCTTTTGATTTGGAAAGTAAAAACATTCCTATTTAGGTTTCAGAATTGAAATATATATTTTACGCCATATTTTTCGGACCCAAGTAACATGTTTACTTGTATCAGTGTGACATTTTGTTTGAATTGATGTTATAATTTATGTTAAGTCAGTGAGGTGTTTCATATCACCTCGCAACTACAATGTTGTATAAATCCTTGCAATACTTGTATGTCGCGGGACCAATGTGGCTTAACTTTAGATATTGCTACGTTACTCGTTTATTTTGCTTAAATTATGTTGATTTCGGTTACCGATTGACCGTTTGATACATTGCACAAAACTGCTCCATTGAGTATCTCCGTACTAGCAATTTTAATTTAAATGATTCAATACTGAATTTAGAACATTCGTAATGGTTGTTGTTTCAACTAATAGTTATATATATATATTTTTAATTCATATCGTATGCAAGTTCTAGAAGCATAAACATGTCGAATGAGGGTTTTCCCACTGCATACCGTAAAACACTGGCGAAGATAGTTGAATACTGTAATCTTCAAGGGGAATTCTTCATCACGTATTACTGAATATGGAAGCGTTGTTGAAATAAAAAACGGTTGAAACACACGTAAGGAAATAGGTTCCGCTATTCCGATACCATGTTGAGAAGAAGTGCAGAAGCCTGTGGTGACCCAGTCAGTAATGGAGTGAGGTACACTATGGCTGACCGTGGTAACCCCATCGTTGCTAGATGAAAAATGACGATGTTTAGTGAAATTAATATCAATGAAGTATTATGTATTTGTGTGATTTAATTTACTTTGGGTGCGTTTCATAATATTCCAATTTCCGCTAGATTCATTCAAGTAATCAGCTCTGTATATAAGATATGAAATAACCCTAAAAATCGCAATGCTCTGCACATACGATATGAAGTATAACTCTAACCAGCGCAATGCTCTGCACATACGATATGAAGTAACTCTTCTAAAAATGTATTGAGGTTCGTTTTGAAAAGTAATAGAATCTCTCAAATTTTAAACATATGTTGTGACATCAATGTAAGCTAACAATATAGACATTGCAAACACAACTAGCTGATTTAATTACAACACCTAATTGCGTTTCTTTGATAACTTTTATTCAACTTCTCAACAGAACTATAATACGATGTTCCTTAATAAGTAACGATACGTTCTCACTTGTTATAATTACAAAAACTATGCATTGTTATTATATGCCAACTAGGATATATGCCCAGCGTTATATATGCTATCAAAGTGTTAGTAAAATAAAGAAAGTAAAATAATGAAGCCTGTTTTGGAAACTACATGGATGACTTTAGGTACTGCATATAATATACATTTTTTTAGTAAATATAACATTTGGGGGTATCGTGTACAGGCCTACTGCCAAGCTAATGTTTGACAATTACAAATTAAGCCTAAAGCATACATTAGTACTTGTCAGTGCCTTTTACAGTATCCGTCCAAGAAATAACTCATGTACAAGAGACGTCATGGAAGATAAAAGCCATGGAATGTATATTTAGCGGTGGGGTGTGAAATGACTCTCATTGACCTTAGAATACAGGCAGCCAACCCCCCCCCCAAAGCAAAAAGAAATATTTTTAAAATGAAAAGAATTTCGCAGAAAATCGAAGCAGAATCATCTCTGGACCTACTAAAAGACTTTCTTTAGGTTTGCAACTTCTCTTGTGAGATCAATGTAACCAACATTTTCCCAAGTGTATTTACATGACAGGAAATGGTTGAAATAAGGGGGATATCACCTCTGCATAAATGCATTCGACGAAATACAAGACAACAAACCATTACGCCGATAGATTAGGCTATGGAATCAAGTAAGTAAGTGGGCTAGAAAAGCTGCAAAGTCATGAAGGCTGCAGCGAACTATTTGTATTACTATTACCTTGTCAACGTTACAATACAGTAAAGCTGAGAAATGATGCTGCATGCAATGTATGTCTCTTGTACTGATAACCTGATACCACTTGCCTACAAAACCCTAGGCTACCGCAATCCACCGAGTCGTTGAATATCAAAGATCGCAAAAACGATAATTTACCTTACATCGTTACATCCACCAAAAATTATAGGTTTATTTTACTACTTTTTTTTTAATTAAAAAAATAAATACAAAATAAAACATTTATTTAAGCTCATATATACATTTGATTGTAACAAGTCAGTAACGCACATATCGTTTAAAGAACTTTGGAGGAGCCCACATAAATATATACACAGCTTGTAAACGTGAGCCCTCGATTACAAAGAAAAAAGGGAAAAAAGAATTACTTAATATAATAGCAATGATGAGTGCCTTAAATGCTCGTATTAGTCACTGTTATACTGTTTAATGAAATAATATTTAATCTTATTCTTAAAGGTGTATTTGCTACAAGGGAGCTTTCAATAATCGGGAATGCTATTCCAAAGTTTCGGTATTACTACGGATTAAAAACATATCATTGAATATACATGGGGGTCCTCTAGAAACCAGTTATGCACACAACAACTGATTTGCATACGGTTGATGTCATATAGTTTTAACATTTTTAGATTGTGAAATAGTGGAGGGGTATGAGAATATCTCCCATTCTTAAGTATAATAAGAATATCCTTTTTTAAAGTATAAACATGGGTTGAATAGTAGTAACGTGGGCATTGCCCCATACAATATTAGAGTGATATAAATAGGGTAATTATAAATTGAAATGAGAGCAGTCTTTGGGAGAGCATTACGAAAATAATATAAAATACAAACAGCTTTGGCGACTTTAATACTAATATAATTGATATGATCTTTCCAAGTCAAATGTGTATCAATTAAAACACCTAAAACGTAGCATTGTTCGAAAGAGGGACTTTGGTGTTGCAAATAGCAATATTTGGAATGGATGGATCGATGGGTTTATTTAATGGGTATAATAATTTTCTTAACATTCAGGGATAACTTATTAACAGAAAACCACAAATAAATCGTATTTATTTCATCTTAACTGTCTTAATAATATAATATTGACAGAGATAGGAATATAATTAGGTTGTGTAATCGGCGTAGCAAATAGTATGTAACTTTGTGGTAGCAGAGCTGAGGTCATTAACATAAATAATAAATAATAGTGGTCCAAGGTTAGAACCCTGTGGAACTCCTCATGGTATTGGAGAAAAATCAGATTTGATGTTATTGAGTAAAACCAATTGAATACGCTCAGATAAGTCACTTTTAAACCATTTCAAGGCGATACCACGCACACCGTAATGAGATAATGTGTGAATTAAAATAATATGGTCCAGCGTATCAAACGCGTTAGACAGCTCCCTCATTCAAAACCTGCAATAATCTTATTAGTAGAATGTATGAGTGCGTGAGCAGTCCAACGATCAGACAAGAAGCCAAACTGATAGAGTTGTATAATAAGTTGTTATCGTTTAATAAATTATAGTATATTATATGCTCGGTAAAATCGATACAGGTCTATAATTATCTACCTTTTCAGGATCCCCTTCTTAACAAGAAATGTAAAAATGCATTGTGGTTTCGATGATGTATCATGCTGAATCTTTTAAGAATGTAGCATTTTACATGTGTATACATTATGTATGACCTACAGTAAAACTATTTTGCAAATGGGACATCAACATGTTTTGTAGGCAATGCTAAAATCTTCCTTTCAGTGAAAATTAGGAATATATAAATATGATAAATAGGATTTATTTAATTCAAATATAGGATTTTTTCAGCAAAACATGGGGCATTATAAAAAATAAATTTCATTGCAAAATAGGAATATATTGGGAAGTTTACATCCAACTGGAGGACAAGCTAAAGACTGCTTAAAATATACTTGGAAGACATACCTAAATACATCCATGTGACCCACTTGAAACTTGCCCTGGAACTTACACTAGCATCTAGATATAACAAGATAATCCGGATACTACTTCTAATGAATATTTTCGTTAATTGCCTCATTACCAATACTCAGTCACAATAATAACTCCCTAACTTAAACCATCCAAGCAGTTACTTTGGTTTCCTGTATTTTGTAAATTGATTTAACTTTAAAGTAGATAAACAGGGAAAGTAGGCCTACATCAATCAACTATCTATCAATATATGTTACTACTTACACTTCTGGTCTCATGTGGCATTCCAGTTATTTTGAACACAAGTACTACCATGAAATACTGTGACAACTGTTGACCTATTGAAAATGGCATCAATTAGAATACCTACACATGTACACATGCCT
The DNA here is from genome assembly GCA_011317855.2 of Paelopatides confundens. NCBI lineage: Eukaryota > Metazoa > Echinodermata > Holothuroidea > Aspidochirotida > Synallactidae > Paelopatides > Paelopatides confundens. The sequence goes on from WXZC020000065.1 coordinate 14,332, forward strand.
ACATAGCCTACATTTCATTATGAATCATGGCAACCAAAAATGAATATACATAATTTTTCCACATCCCACTAAAATTAAATGTTGTAGCGACATTACACATGACAAACAGATACATTAAGAAATGAGAAATGAACCTTCAAAATATAATGTGATACTTCCGAATTACTGTACACTTATTGTTCATATATATAATGCAGACTACTTTTCTGACTATCAAATTCTCAACATATCTACAAATTTACTCACATATAGAAACTATTATACCTTACCCTATTCTCGACAAATGCCACAGCCAACTGTCGGGAAAATGGGTCCGTAGTTGATAAATGGGACCAGACGCTTGTTCCTTTTCAAATGTTTCGTCACTGTGTGCGATAAAGTTGACCATGGATTCCATGCTATTATCGCCATGCCCGGGATGTCCCAATGCGCTATTACCGGGATGTCCGAATGCTCTTATCCCGGAACGTGCATAATAGAATGCGTCAAAATATTGTTGATGCCAAGTATAATGCGTTTGAGCTGTAAAATATATATATATATATATACCGTATTTAGAAGATTTTCAGAATGTTACCTCGGTTTGACCTCAAATGACATTTGACTTCCAAGAAAAATATGGTTCTCCTATTTACTAGGGCGAAGTTCAACAAGTATATTTTGAGTTATCGTGTTTAGAAAGTTTCAAAATGTTTACCTCTGTTTACCTCAAATGACATGTGCCCTCCAAAACATTCGAGTTATTATACTCAATATGCTGAACCTACATACTAAATATGGAGTTTGGCCAAATTGTACTTTTTAAGTTACCATGTTTACAGACTTTGACCTCTGTTTATTTCATATAACCTGTGACGTCCATAAAACACAATATTGTTATTCTATTCACTAGGGTGACGCTAGATTGGTAATCATATGACAATGTAGATAGTCTCAAAAGTTCAAAATATGTTTTTCCTCATATTAATGTTTTTTGATGGAAAACATCTCAAATTTTACAAACTTACAAAGTTATTTCTAACTGAAGTTAACATTATTTCCTATAAAATACCGCGTATAGAGTAATTATGTGTTATTTTGAAAAATAATGTAACCAAAACATCAAGAAATCCTCAATTATGCAGTAACATGTGTCATACAAACAAATAAAGATAAACTACATATAATAGTTTGTATACCAAATACTGGCTATATCCATTTCACTTATGTAATCAAAAGGGGCATACTTGTATAGTACAGAAAATTAGTGAATGATGTCAGCCACATAGACTACCTCTCACAATGTAAAACGAGTATCGGAAGAACAGTTTTCCTACTAATCCACATATGTTTTAAACTATTATATAATGTTTAGTACTTTCCTATTCTTGTATATACTACTATTGAAACCACCAGTGGTATGTAGTAATGATATATGGCAGGATTACATGAGTTTTAGTTATGTAGTGTTGTATATCTAATAAGAGTTATTCGTGATGGTTGGATATGGTCAACATGACTCTTTATGCATCATAATTATCATAAATCGAACGAAGTTCAAGAGTATGACGATCAAAATCGGCGAAAGTAGATACAAAAATTAAGTACAGTACGGTATATGACATGTTTTTATGGGCACACCAGGCGGTAGGAAGGTGGAACGCGCCCGCCCGCTTTTCCGAAAAGTGACAAATGTGTTCCTTTTGGAAATAGAAATTGTCCTTATTCTTTCAACAATACAATACCAAAGGGCTTCTTTTGCAAATACAAAGTGCCTCTTTTGGAATGAAAAAGTGCACACTAGGGTGCGATATACTTTACTCAAGATTTATTTTAAATATTGAATATTTGTTACAATTTTGTAATGTCGGCTAAATTTTAGAGCTTCAGTTCAAAATTACACAAAAAGCGCACACTACCCCGCCAGGCACATATTCCGGAGGGGGGGGGGTAGTGCCTCTAGCGCAGAGGCAGGATTTGTTCTCCGGATGTAAGGGGAACTATAAAATTTGAGATTAAATTTTGTTCTTATCTATGTATGTGGCTAAAACGGATCCTGGCAGTGTTCGAAATGGGAACATGTATTGGGGTGGGCATTTTGATTGTTTCTGTAAATTGGTTTGTGGCTGGAAGGTCAGTGCATGGTATGAATGGAATTTTCAGATTTTAGTTGAGGTTACTAACATCTTTGGAAGGGTGCTATGCGGGTGAGTAAGGGATTTCTGTGCAGAATTAAGAATACTAAGATTCCAAATAATGCTAAAGTTTGCACGGGAGTGAATTTATATCCACAATCAGGGTTGTCAATAAAGGCCGACGACTGTGGGAGTGGGGGAGGCTGATATTTTACGTGACAAAAATGTATGATTGTCCAAACAGAAAGTCCCAAATTTCCCATCAACGCCATAACTTCCAAAATTACAATACAGAGGTAGCATTTGACCTCCAGGAGTGTGTTGGGGGACAATAACTTTAATATGAACATTTGTTCTCACCTGTGTATGTTGTCAAAATGGATCTGGTGGGTTTGGATATAAGACGAGACCCTCCCTCGTTGAACTCAAATGACCTTTGACCACTACAAGAAACAATAGTGGTATTGTACCTACCAAGGTCAACCAACATATCAAGTATAAAGTTTGTCTCAGCTAAACTTTTGTAGTTATCATGTTTACAATGTTTTTGGACTTTGACCTCTGTTGACCTCAAATGATATTTGACAAACACACAAAACAACAGGGTTCGTATACTCATCAATGTCAACCTACATACCAAGTATGAAGTTTGGCCAAGATGTAGTTTTTGAGATATCGTGTTTACAAACAAGGTGTAACACACACACACACATATATATACATACATACACACACACGCACGCAGTCGTGTTTTACACACACACAAACACACACGCAATCATGATCGCATATATTCCTTGAGCCTTCGGCAAGGAATCAAAATGAAGTAAAAAATTAACTGTTTAAAAGGAAAAGAATGGGAAAAGGGGTATACAAGCCTCCCCATGCTGAGCCCCAGGAATCCTGTTTATAAACATGATTTTTTTCTTCAATTTTTAGATCAGTAATACATGACGAATGCATATAAGAAAGAGGATTTCTTAGTCCGTTGAACCCATAAAAATGTTAATGTAACCTAATGATTTTGACTAAGCCTTTCTACCGATTTAGGCCAAGTCTAAATCTCTCTATGTTTTTAAACCTTCATCGCCGAATTTCTCAGAAAAGAATCCCCCGATTGAATGAAATCCCTCATTGACGAACGCCATTTATATGAATATACGAGATAAAACTTGTTTGATGTGTGGTGAGGGTCATATTACCCTCATGTGGCTTCCTCAAAAAAATATGGGGATCTCAGCCTCTTTTTTCGGGAGGAGGTTTTTAGGGCGGTCCCGACCTAATTTTGGGGGTCAATTCCACCCCCCCCCCACATGAACACTACCTAAACCATTATTGCCAAGTGCTGGGAACAGTGTTCCATACAATCTCGATAAGGATATTTTGAAAGGCACCTACAATTTTGAAACATTTTGAAAAGCTTCCCACACCACTGGAATAGCAATATATTTTTATATAATAGCCTGTATATGATTGCATCAAATAAGTGGCAATCCTATACCGTTTAATATAATATAATATAATATAATATGATTGAAGTTAAAATGAAGTATCATAAGTATTACAATAGGG
>WXZC020000066.1:0-17885 GCA_011317855.2 Paelopatides confundens
TCACTACCTTCCAAATTTTCACTTTAATAATCAGCACTCAAAAAGAACTAGAATTGCTTAAAAGCTTTGCCTAGCCAGTTAATGGCTGTTTTACTTTCATTATGTTTCTGCTAGAAGGTAAGACGCAATATTGGAAAATACGAGTACGATAATATTACCTGTGTACTCAATCCTGTTAATCGCAACAACGACATCTTCGGTTGTCTCGAATTCAAAAGTATGGAATGCCACATCTGCTTGACTGTTGAAGACCATCGCTCCAACTCTCAATGAGTTTGGTCTGCTGGTCACACCAATCTATGCAATACGCAAAATAAACCCCATATTATTATCAGCACTGATACATCTGGCATTATTTTCAACATTAGTATATTCATTCAAATGACACCAATATGTACTTAGATGCAAAATGGCGACAAAAGAACATTAAATTAGTGACCTTCCAAAAATGATTTCACGCTTTCACCATTGTTCATTAAATTGATTAACAAGCTTCTTGTACTGACTGTACTTTTCTACAACATATTAAGACTTGGCTACATGACATCCAGCAAAACCAGTACATGCACTCAATTAAGTACACCTACATGAGCAAGCTGTACTTATGGAATTATCATGTTTACAATATTCAGGATTTACTCTCTTTTAACATTTTAACTCCACGATACTGAATATAAAGTTTGAGCAAGCTGTACACATTGAGTTATGTTGTCTATGTTTTCAGACTTTGATCTATTATGACCTTAAATGACATTTCACACCTCCAAAACAGTAGAATTCCTGTACCCACTAAGGTGAACCTATATACTAAATTTACATTGTCCTGGAGAGAGACATACTTACTAAGTATAGCATTCAGTCAAGCTATACTTCTTGGATTACGTGTTCATAATGTTTTCCTATTTTGATCGTCTAGCAAAAACAAAGAACTAGTAAATATGAGATCCATCCAACATGTCCTTCTTGAGAAATCATGTGTACAAGATTTCATATTTTTGATATTATGTTTACTTCAAATGACTTAATAGGCCTATGTGACTTCCATATTTGTAAGTACAGGATCCATTCAATTTATCTTTCTTAAAAATCAAGTTTACAAGTTTTTCTGTTGTCATATTTGCTTTCCTCACATTACGTTTGACCTAAAAACAACAGTATCATATGATTCGTCTACGTAATATCTGATATGACGACATCCACATTATGTTGGTGTGAGATTAGTCGAAGTTGTCTTTTTTATTTTTTTTTGGAAAATAAGGTTTTCAAACTAGAATATCCGCTGATATCAAATGTTAAATAGATATGCGTCACATGCACCACACCCAATATAAACAAGGGCTGAGCCATATGAGTGCAATGAGTTGGTATTGTTAACAAAACCAAAGGTCGATCAAGAATGACCGAGATGATAGTTAAAAAGAAACAGATTGAAATGACAAACTTACCTCTTTAACGAGACCTTTCGCCAATGTTTTTGCCATATTGAAGTTTGGTGCTCCAAAACTCATTGAAGCGTCAAACATGAAGTAGAGATCAATCCCAACCGGGTGGGTCAGTGGGATGCTACAACCATTATTAGAGGCACCTGCCAATTCAACTTCAAAACGTTCATTACCTATGAATATAGTAAGAATTAGTGTAATTGAAACATACTGCTTTAATATCTACCAGTAACATACGAATAAATAGTGTAATTGAAACAAATACCTAGTGAATGATAATCTTCTATTTGTTACCATTGCTGTTTTTTACGATGGCCCACTAGTGACAAAAAAAAATTAGGGACCATATTAATCTGTCGTGACAGATTATTTAATCTTTAATGACAGATTATTTAATCTGTCATGACAGATTATTTAATATGTCGTGACAGATTATTTAATCTGTCGTGACAGATTATTTAATATGTCATGACAGATTATTTAATCTGTCGTAACAGATTATATAATCTGTCATGACAGATTATTTTTTAAATATTAGCCTAGCCAAAATTTGACTGTTCATTTCAAAGCCTTATATTCCTTTCACATAAGTCACGACTGATGACTTCTTGAATTTCCTAAAATTGTGCACTGTGTTTCAATCGTAGAATTGTAACGTCAGATAGTGCCGCATACCCAACACTTACTACAACATAAGCCTTTGTAACGTAGACATATTGCAGATGCCTAGGTAGTGCTAAGTTGCCCAGATAGTAATGTATGTCATCATTGACCTAGACCACAGGTGGGCAAAGTGCGGCCCGCGGAAGTCTTAGAAAAAATTATATATGCGACCCATGAGCCTTTCTGACAAGTAATAGTTGTGGCCCGTCAACTGTTTGCTCAAGATTCGCGATCTTTTCCGATGTTTTTTTTTTATCAAACTAAAGGGAAAGCTTAGCTTTGATGTTTCCGGATAATACAGCAGGTACATGGCGTGTACATGAGAGGGGTGCCCTCCCCCTATTGGACATTTGTTTCTCCAAAATTTATATAGTTTTCACTAAAAAATGAAAAATTGTTGCACTTAATTGTACTTCAAAAGATGCAAATTATATATAGCACCATTTTGCACCATCTAAACCCGCTTACATGAACAACATTTCTCAAAGCCCCCTCCCCCGAACACTATTTACAATTTTCCACAAAATTTATCAATTTTTGTATAAAAAAATGAAAATTTTTAGAAAATAAATGTACTTCACTATTTTCCATCTAAGTCCCCTTACATGAACAAACATTTCTGAAAGGCCACAGGCAACCGCCTCCCCCCCCCCGTCCCTTATTTATTTGCAAATTTCCCAAAAAATTGCAAATATTTTACTAAAAAATGAAAAATTGTAGAACATATATGTACTTCAAAAGATGCAAATGATGGCACCATTTTGCATCTAAGCCCCCTTTATATTAACAACATTTCTCAAAGACATGGGGGACACCCCTCCGCTTAGACCCCTCCAGGCTGGGACGGACATCATCAACAATTTGCGTCCCTATAAAAAAAAAACCTGTACACACAACAAGCACAATTCTTAAACACTCATTAAAAGAGATGCTGTGGCAAACAAGAATCCTAGGGTCATCATGTGTATTTCAACTACAACATCGGGCAAAAATGAAAACTTCTGTAAGTATCTTTTCAAAAGGCGACTAAAAATTTGCGGCCCGCGAGCCCTTTACAAAAAATCACTGTGGTCCACCAGGCAATTTTGGTGCCCACCCCTGATCTAACTGTTAAGATTTGAAGTGATGAATTTAGCGTAAATTATGTTTATTTTTCTTTTCATATCATTAATTAGTAGGTAATTATTTTGAAATCAATATTTTCTTTAATATAACTATTGATGCCAATACATTGTTGGATTTCAAATTGTGATTTCAGCAGTTTACTCTTTGTATTATTAGACTAGTGTAAAATAAAATTTGAGAAGGCTATAATTGAGTAAACCATTTGTCCTAACGTTACGATCCTCCCGTTCAGTGGCGGCTGGCCATAGGGGCAAGGGGGGTATTTCTCCCCTAAAAAGGGATTTCAAATGAAGATAATGATAATGCAATTTTTAAACTAGTAACCAGCCGATCCAGCCTGATTTGGAGAGAATTGCCTTATATTCAAAGGCGCGAAGCGTGAACATTTTTCGCGCGCCCGCAATCATCACTTCCTCTCCTCTCCAGTGTTGTGATCTATACGTTACAATTGTTACCTCTTTTGTATGTATCCTCTCTTCAAATTTCCGCCGACGTCACATCCAGGGGTATCACCATGGGAATTACACCACCCCCCATCACCATGATTTGCTGTTTTTGTTTTCAACTTTAAAATATCTACGCCAAGCCTCAGCGATGTCGCTACACATATCTTCTCTACGCGATAGTATAGCTAGATTGTAAATTACGAAATGAGTTGTGATTCAACCTGGAGGAGGGAGCTGTGATTTTCTGGGGGGGGTCGAAAGAGAGGGTGTGGCCCCTCTCCTTGTAACAACATTTTGTATTTTGGAGCTTTAAATTGTTGAATAAATATGAAATTTTTTTAAAGGCCATTTACTTAAAAAATTGGAAAAGATAGCACCACTTTGCATCTTACCCGTATTTGTTAACAAAAGGGAGGGGTTAGAGGGGCCTCCTCTCCCAGTCCCCCAAAATTGGTGGTGAAAAAAAAATATTCCCCCCCCCCCCCCCAAAAAAAAAAAAACAATCATACAGCCGCCACTGCTCCTGTTACATTATGTTAATCAACTTAAGGGAATAATTACCGAAACACTTCAAATGAAAAGTGGCATAGTAAAGCCAAAATTGAAGGGATTGCATTTTCCACATTTAAAACAAAATTGACACAGTTTACGCAAAACACATAAGATGGAAATCCTTGTCCGCTCTAGCGTCTTTCCGTTATACCAACAGTAATATTCATATTTTATAAATGAAAGGTATTCACACAAAAAAGGTGTGGAAATTGAAAGTTGTATTTATAGTAATACAATGGTGATATTTGTTTGAGGTAATTAATTAATAATTAATAATAATCCCAGTTTATTCAACAACCAAAGAACTGTTTCTGTCTATATTAATATAGTCAATTAATGTCACTAACTCTACCTTTGGGGCCATGAAAACACCTATATTGAACTAATGTGTTTCTAGTGGTAGTGGGTGAGGGATTGGGTGCCTGAGATACCCCAGCGCCTCCATAATGGAGTGTATTGGTGAACGTAGGATTACCTCATTGTTTCCTAAATGTTTTAGCAGAGGTATTTACATTTGATTGTATTGTTTCCTTTGTAAGGGTTTGTTGCTGAAGATGTCAGACAGAAAAGACAAACTAATGGAGAGGTTGCGAGAAAAAATTAGAGGAAGGAGAAAATTAGGGGACAGAAAACCGGAACTTCCGGAAAACCGTCATGGGCGTTCAAGTAGAATGCAAGGAAACCGGAATGCTGCGAAAAATGAGAGACGAATTGACGTCGGTTGGTTAGATTTTTCAAAAGGCATGTACAAGCAAGTACGCATACAAAATGGTGGTGGTATAAGACGATTAGCTGTGTCGAAAGTCATGACTGTTTCTGATGTACAGGAGGAGGCAAAGAAGTTGTTTTTTCCAGAAGGGATTTATCCTGGGGAACATCAGAGGATTACCAGTTTCACATGATGGATGTGCGTAAACTCCCCTTCGTGAACAACCCAACCATCGAAGAGCTATATGAATCCACAAAACTGAGTTTACTACGAATGTACCTATCAACACAAGAAATTGAAAGAAATAAGTCAACAAGTGATGAAACATCACCTGATGAAGTTTACCAGGTACAAGATGGTGATAACATTATTCAGTTGTCAGGTGATTCTGGAGATGAAATCCCTACCTTTGATCTACATTTGATGACTGATATAGGTCGTGAGGTGGCAGTTGAAACATCCCAACAAGTGATGACTGAACTAGTAAGTGATCTGGTCTCAGAAGTAGAGTTAGACAGAAATTTGAGTGACCAGCCTTGCGATGAATTGCTATCAGGAACACCCATAATTTTGTTTCGAACATCTACCTCAGCCACTACCATTGCCCAAGCTGATGATATACTGCCAGAAGAAAACTTACAGATGGAACATATCAAAAAAACACTTGTCGTTAGGAGGTCCCATGTCTTCGAAGATTTCATCCAGTTCTTTAAAGACCCACACATAACAACACGTTGCATTGATATAAGAATGGTTCTTCCAAATGGTGAGGTCGAATTGGGAGATGGGAAGTGGGTGTATGCAGATGCACTGACAGCGTTTTGGCAGGAGTTCGCAAAGATTTCAACAGGCGACCAATTCAAAGTTCCTACATTACGACATGATTTTGATGCAAATTCTGGGCCGTTGGTCGCATCATCTGCAAAGGATGGAAGGACGTAGGGTACTTTCCTTTATCTTTAAGTCCCCTATTCATGGAAGAATCCATTTTTGGAAAAGCTGAAGGAGATATGAAAGATGCATTTTTGAAATACATAGCAATGTTAGAGAAGGCTGTTGTTGAGGGAGCACTCTCAAAATTTCCCGAAGGTGATGGCTATGATGAGCTGCTTGATATCCTCGATGGTTACGGCTGTCGGGTTCTTCCTACAAAGGACAACTTACCTCAACTGCTTTATGAAATAGGGCACAAGGAGATAATTCAGAAACCCATGTTCATAGCAGACAGTATGAGGAATGCTCTTATGCCATTGAGAGAAGAGCTCACTCCATCACAACTGCATCAACTCTATGAAAAGATGATGCCAACCTCTCAGAAGATTATTGCCAGAATAAAAGTCCCAGACGGTAGTTCAGACAGCCATCAAGTGATTTTTTCATACTTAAAGAAGTACATTCGATCTCTTGACAAAGACAAACTTCAGAGGTTTTTGCGCTTTTGGACAGGAGCTGATGTATTGTCCTCCCCTCAGCTAAATGTGTCATTCAACGATCACTTGGATGGTTTTGCTCGCAGACCAGTTGCGCACACTTGCAGTGAGTGCTTGGAGCTGCCAACAACTTACGAACATTACCTAGATATGAAGAATGAGCTTAATCAGGTTCTTGATTCCGGTATTTGGATCATGGACATAGTGTAGTAGCTATGTGACAAACTGTTCACATTAAAGTGGTTTTTTGAGAGATTTCTCATTTCTCATTTCTGATTTTCTTTCTAGTTTCTATGCAAACCAAGTTGTCCTTTACATATTTATGTTTAGCAAAGACTCATCTTCTTTATCTTTATTAATATTGTCATACGGTCTTTCCTTCTGAAATCAATCTTTTTTTTAGGTGGATTTACCTCTGAGAATTCGATTTTGTTTACCCAATTTTGAAATCACCATCAGCTGCAAATAAAGTGCAAATCCAAGAGATATTCATGCATAGGTTTTGTGAAAAGTGGTTGATTTCATATAGAATGCCCCCATGATGACTGCTAACTTTTATGAAAGGTGTAAATTCATTTTGTGTATGTGCCATTTTATTAAACTTGTTTGGTTTTATTTCTGTTTTATTTAAACCACGAACTGTATATTTCGGTCTCTAGTGATAACCTATAAGAAAAGTTTGTAAAGGAATTTAGAAATCGTTACGTCTTCAGTTATGAGATCTTTTACCTATGGAAACGTTAAGATGCCGTAAATAAAATAATTGAAATTTTCAATTAAATATGTTAACAATTTTCATAAAAATGTTAAATTGCTGACTTATATGGTAACAAAATGCAGAAAATTGTCGAATTGATTACTTGTTGGATCTTGACAATTCAATAATTTTCAAATAGCTAAGTGACAAATTACACACTTTTCACGTACTTTGCAATTCCCCGATTTTCTTCAAAATGTTCATTTATTCACTGACTCAGACTAAGTTAGCAATTTAACATTTTGCAGAAAATCTTTCACTTTTATATTTGAGCAATTTAACATTTTGTTGCAAAATGATGAATTACTTAGAGCAGAAGTAAGCATTTTAACATTTTGTTGTGAATTGATGAGATCCATAGTATGACCAATTCACTGGTAAGTTTTTCAGAAAATTGCTAAATGAGCAATTTGTTAATTTGCTGCAATATGTTGAATTGATGAAATTTGATAAGTAAGCATTTTGTCATTTTGTAGCCTGCTAAATTATGAATTGCTCACTTATTAAACGGTAAGGAATTTGTCAATTTGTTGTAAATTGTTAACATATTTACAGAAAATCTTACCATTTCGACAGCATCTTAGCGTTTCCATATTTACCTAATAATACAGTGAAATGACGTTTGGCATTATCCTTTTTGATTCCTTGCCGAGGTGAAACTTAGGAATATAGGCGATCATGAGTGCGTGCGTATGTATGTATGTGTGTGTGTGATGCCTTGGCTTATAAGCCCAATAATGCAAGAAGTGTAACTTGGATGATTATTGGCGAGTTGTTTTTGGTAAAAGTCAAAGGTCATTTGAGGTCAGCAGTGGTCAAAATATGAAAACCAAACAAGCTAACACAACAAATACGGCTTGGGTGAAACTCATATTTGATATGTACGTACTCAGTTACTTGTATACTATTGTTGCTGGGTATTCAGTTACTATTGTATTTTGTGGTGGCCAAATATAGCATGAGGTCATCAGAAGTCAATCCTTGAAATATGTAAACAAGCTAACTCAATAAGTACAACTTGGATGAAGTTCGTATTAGGTATATAGGTCCCACTTAAGCCTACTCATTTTCTTTTATGTTTTGTGAATAACAAATGTCATTTGAGGTCAAAAAAGCTAACTCAGTAAGTACATGTTGGTGTGTATGGTCTACTTACTGAGTACCCAATTCCGATGTATGTCAAAGGTCGGTAGCGCTAAGCAGTTGTTTACTTGGGTAAATATTCATTGTATGTATGTGTCCCTTACTGAGTACTTGGATTCTTCTTTTTTTTGTAAGAGGTTAAAGGTAATTTGAGGTCAGCATTGATCAAACTTTGAAAAGTATGTACAAATAGAGTGTGAGTGAATCTAGTACTTGGCATACATGTCCCCTGAAGTACTCTGTTCGTATTGTTATTCGTAGTTGGCAAATGTCATTTGAGGTCCACAAAGGTCAAAACATTGTAAACACGGTAACTGAGTAAGCACAACCTAGATACTCATCATACTTAGTATAACGATGTCTCTTGTTCCTATTATATTTTGTAGAGGTCAAATGTCAATCGATTCCAGTATTGGTCAAATTATGAAAACCCTGTAAACCGACTTGGTTTTTATCTTTTATTTGGCATAGCTTATTTTGAGGGTCATTTGGTGTAGAATTTGGCGCTATAGAATATCCACTACTCCCTGCTTTACACTTGGTATGTGGCTACCTCTTTAACAGGTTAGCTAGAAGCGAAAACTCATATTATGTAACAAAGGCCGCTGTCCATATTCACACTGAATGTTTGTCAGGGGGTTTCCATTCTTTTCTTTTTAATACTCTCCTATGTCTCTCTACTTTGAAAATAGGCCAAAATGGCTAACCTCTTATCCGACATACTTTCCAGTGTAATACTTGGAGACAAGTAAAATTATCTTACCAACCTGATATTTCAAACCTGTAATCAGCACACGCTTGTCATACATCTTATTTAATAGGGGGTAGTGGAGATTTTCTTGAAACATATTAAAAAGTGGAGTTTATATTTGTTGAACCTTATTCAATATGTAAATAAAATTAGTGACATATAAATGTCATATATACACCGAGTCATCCTCAAAAGGTTCAGGCTCACAAGCAAGGAAGGTGTAATGGTAACTAAAAACGGTTTTTCGTATTATGCAGATATGGTTTCTATAGTTACAGTAAAGTGTAAGTTCATTTTACTTTTGCGTTGCACATTACGTTTTATTTCTGGAGAAGTATTTCCTCGATATTCATACTTTTTTTCAGAAAATGGCACAGAGAATCCACATAGCACAAGAAATGTTATTCGTCGTTTGGACAGATCTATTAATGTTTTTATTTAGTCTTGAGACGAAGCACATGCACTGCTTACTATTATGTCAGAGTTTAAAAAAATATATTTCTTAAGTTTGAAGAATTATATTTTATATCATACTCAGAAGCTCTCAATTAAAAGAAAATGTATCTTTTTATCTGAACCTAAGAGATAGTGTCAAATGGGGCAAAAGACATTTTTACATTTTACATGTTTTTATCAAATACCCTTAGCATGAACACAGAGAAACTTATTTTTGGCAAGATTCTTATCTAGAGTAGGGGAACCAGTGAGGGGTGTGGTAGAGCTATTCTAGTAGCATCCACTTTTCGTCAACCACAGACCATGGACAAGCTCTTTTAATTATTTAGGCGACCATCTGGATTTTCACATCTTTCGCCATAATAATGTTTTAAAATATCTTTTCTTGAACATGTTTTGTATTTTTGGTTATCGTTCGTGAATAAACTGAGAGCTGGTCTTTTAACATCATGGTTGTAAACTTCTGTCATTTATTTCTGTTCTGAAGGATTTGATTTCATAAACGTAAATAAAGCAAGGAAACGAGCCTTCAAATCTCGAAATAATAAATATTTTAATATAGATACCTTTCCGAATACTAATGGTAGAACTAGCAAGTTATATAAAGTAGCAGTATTGGTTAGAACTACATTCCAGTAGGTTTAAATTTAATCACCAGGACTAGAAAGAAAAACCATTGAAATATCTTGAGTTTGAGTTTATTTCCGCTTGAATAAACATCAACAATTTAGTACAATAGTAAAAACAAGAGAGCGGGGGGTACTGGGATAAGCAAATTGCTTTTACAAGCAGCCCCGGCCCCTTACAACGATGAAACAAATACGACAAAGATACGGAAGGAAGAAAAATAGGAGAAAAAAAAGAACGGAAAGAACATGTTTTGGTACTGGTAGCTTAGCTTAACTGTAAAAACCCAGTAAAATATGTTCCTTTAAAAAAAGGAACACCGCGATAAAAACAATTTCCAGTTGATTACTTTTTTAAATTAATTTATAAATTTTCTTTTCATAAACGCTCTTCTCCTGTAAAACGACCAGAGTATGGTCAAATGCGTACCATTTTCACTGTCATCCTTTGTAAATGAAACTCAGCCGGCAAAAATCCGCCCTTTTTGGCGTTCAGATAGATGACGTAATTAGAACTTGATATGTGGTGTGAATGTATTCAAATTCCGGCCTTCTAAAAGGTCCCAAAGAGGACTAATAATTATATCCAGTTGTTATGCATCCGTCTGAGTTTGATGACATTATTGCAAGTGATCCAGGAGTTTTTGTTATCATTATGGTTAGTTTGCCGTGATACAATTTTTTTCACGTGACTATGAATAGAAAGTCATCTTGGGCCGAAAAACATACATATATGTTAGATACAACCTTCTCGATATCGCTATAAACTAGTACTAGTGCTGTTTACGTATATAGGGATGTGCCCACGCCGGGCGGCGCCGGGCGGCAGTACCCGGCACTTACGCACAATACCCGGCACTTTTTTCTTTTTTCTTTTTTGACCAAAAATTTGGGCTAAACTACATTTTTTCACCTTGGCAGACTAAAAATCTATACCATCAGATGATGGGACCGCCCACCCCACCTTCACCAGTCCAATATTGCACCATTTTGCATGTAGGCTTTTTCAAAATACACCCCCTTAGACCAGGCCAGCGGTCAATTTTATACCCGCCACTCAAAATGAAATGGGCACATCCCTGCGTATAGGACTGTCCGAAAATTAGACGGACTAAGATATTGGAGCAGGAATGTCTCGCTCTTCATCCAGTTTGGAAGACATTATAACGTTTATTAGTATACGTTCAATTAAACATATAACGACAACAATTTTGTTTGTGGTCTTGTTAGTATGTAACAATTCGTCTTATATTGTAAAAGAAAGTACCGTATGTTACTAAACACATGTAGTAACAGTTTGCTGACGAATTGGATAATTTGTTTCTAAAAATTTTGCACACTTTACCAAATATGTATGTGGCCAACTTTTTTTGGTCAACCGTTGTATGTATACATCATTATAATCGTTTGGATATTGTGGCCTATACCTACATTACAAAATATAGGAAAGTGATCACTTATATCCGAAACGAATATTCCTGACATATTACATAAACCTACATCATCACAAAATATATTATCAATTAGAGTGGAAGCCGTATCAGAAATCCTTGTATGATTGGTTATACGAGGTAGGAACCAATAAGAGTAGTCTGCATAATATTTAAAAAAAAACCCGGAAACATTGTTATCAGAGCCATATTTAAGGATATTAATGTTAAAGTCATCCAAAACAAAGCAAGTTTTATTGTAAAAATTAATTAAAATAAAATAAAAAACTACAATCTTCGTTGAGGTGGGGTATAACACCATTATGCGGTCTATAGCTAGCACCAATAACAATATTGCGACCAGGGTGAGTGTCTGAGTGTTTCAATAAATATAAACTAAAATTTAGTCGAATTGCACATAAGCTATGACCGTGTCTTAAAATGAATACTGCTGTGTATACAAAGAACCAATACCGCCTCTTACCTACTCTATCTACGTATAAATAAAACTCTAGTTTGGAAATTGCAACATGCTAACCGGGTGTTATTATTACTCGAGTCCAGATGACCTTTGACCGCCATCAAAACAGTATGCTTCTTGGGCTCATATGATACATCCACATGCAAAGTATGAACTATGATAATGTTTCCTTTCTTGGGATATAGTGTTTACAAGCTTTTCACATTTTGACCTCTGGTGACATCAAATAACCTTCGAGCTCCACCAAAACAATATGCTTCTTGTACTAAATAAGGTACATCCACATGCGAAGTATAGGATTTGTCAATGTTTCCCTTCTTCATATATCGTGTCTACATGTTTTCATGAATTGAACTCTCGTGTCCTCAGATGACTTGACATCCAACAAAGATAAAATACTACTTGAGTTCAATATGGTACACTCACATGTAAAGTTGCCAATGTTTCCATTCTTCTGATATCGTGTTTAAAATTATTCATAGTTTGACCTCTAGTGACCTCAAATTACAATTGGCCTCTACCAAAAAGAACAGGCTCCTTGTATTCAATATAGTAGGCTACGTCCATATGCAAATAATGAGACCTATGAACATTCCCCCTTTTGAGATATCGTGTTTAAAACATGGGCGTCTCACACACACACACACGCACGCACGCGTCATCATGACTACAAAGGTTACAACCCATGAGTAACTAGGCTACGTGATGACCAACGATCAAGACGTTTCTACCGTCAGGATGAGATTTCAATTATTGATATTAATCACTCAGACACTCGTACTTGTTACTGATGGCACAGGCAAAGTTTATTTTCTCCTAGAGTTCAGCCAGCACAAATCTGCTTAGACGTTCGTATAACAGCATAGCATCAACCGCTGTAGCTGGAACATCACAATTATTATCCACCATTTCAATACAACAAAGTTCATATATGTCTCTATCGCATGGGAAGTTATCGATGAAGACACATTCTTCCTCACAAACTTCAATTTCGTCCTGTTGCACTTCCGTAAGGTAGCACCTGGTTTGGTAAAATTCCGGTACAGTGTACATAATTTCTGGTCGTCCGAACGGACCAATTCTGTTTCTTGATGGAGATATTCTATGGCTGTTCCATTCAAACTGCAGTTCATATAATTATGTCTGTATGAAATACAAATTTCGTTAGACTGTTGGCTAGGAACATTTAACTAAAATCATGTCTAGTATAAGTGACTGACTATGCAAAGTCTGTACCGAACTTAATCTTACCGTCCGCATATACACGGCGGCTATATAGGCTGGCACGAAAATTGGATCACGTTTTGCTTTTTGAAGCGCACAAATAGCGTGGGTTGCTGGGTTTTCACGCGCTTATTCTATCAATCGTGGTGTTTCTTGTTATTTTATCCGATGTTTGACATGTTTGACATCAATGAATGGGTGCACTAAACTATATAAAAAAAAACGTTTGGAAAGTCCCTGGCGTCATAGTTGATATCCACAAATAGAGGGGATATAGCGAGTACGTTTTAGAAATGTTCTTAACATACTGTAGGCCAAATTTTGAAGCAAACTTTAGGACACTTTAGATTGATCCATCTATCTTCGTAACATAACAAGTGTACAATTGAGAGCTAACAGTGTAGCGTACATTCATATATTGTTTTGGGCTTGTGTTTGGAGAGGGGTGGGGAAGACGTAGCGTAGCAATATGATTATAATACAATTAATGGGGTGTCTCCACTACTAGCAGAAAAAAATGGGAAATTTTCTTACTTTTTTTTCTGCGTATTAATCTTCTTCTTCTTCAGGGTCAGTTCGGGGGTGGAGGAGGCTGGAATTTTTCGAACCCCCATTCAATAACAACCTATCAATATATAGGTTGCTAATGATGAAATTGACTAAATTTTGAGCTATAATTGTTTCTAAAATACATTAGATAGCACTGTAGATAGCACTGTGGGTAATTGGGTTAAAAGTATGGACATTAAATTATTGTTTATGACTTACACTTTTGTTCCGATATTTTGCTTACCCTTATGGACTCAGCCGTGACACGGAGCGCCTGTTTAAAGTATGGTTGTTGCTACTTAGTCCTATAGTGCCATATGTTATTTAGACATGCTTCACGCGTAAGTAGGAATACATAGCTTTTTATGATAGCAAGTTAGAAATAATTATACATGTTAACAATGTGGGCAAAACATTATGAAGACATGAAAGAGTCATCTTACTAACAATATCGTCAGATTAGTAATGACGATCTTTCACGAAGGTTGACCCAACCACGCCCACTAATCGTTTAGCCTTTTTGGGTTTGCTTGATATCTATCCATTTTATTTTCGTACTTCTCCTTACATCTCTTTGGTATTTTGCAGTCACGGTGGCGTAATGTGATATACCGATAGAAAGATGGCGGAGGGGGGCTTACTTAGTTGACATAGACATGAGAGTTTCAGTCGCCTGTGACGCAGCCTGCATGGTTCCCGAAAATGCAATGTGTCGTCAAACACATAGCAGTCACGCGAGGTTATTACCTGATTCGAGGGGGTAAAATGCATAATACCGGAAATATTCCACTTAGGAAAGGTAAACATAACATTTTTAATACGTTAGAGAGTGGTCTATACATGTTTAATGGATAACACTGCATGAAATAAGGTTGGCGGTGAATTTTCTGTATTACCCTTAAAAAACATTTACAAAGTTTAAAAAGAGTTTTCTAGTACAAAGTCTTGCCTTTTTATTCAAAACGAAAATTAAAAATAATATTATGTGGAATGTTTTCCTTCTCGTGCACTTCGTGACAAGAAATTATATTTGACTAAATAAAAATATTTTACCTGGATAAGATTGAGAAAACAAAACTGAATCAGCGCTTTGTCTAGGTATGTTCCAGTAAAGACTCCCTCCTCTTTGATATAACTAAACGCATTCATCCAGAATTGAGTGCAGTGCTTGCGAAGAAAACTCCACCAGCCTTCGATTCTCTGATTGTGCTGGCTCGTATCTTGCATGAAGCTGTTGTGACCAGCTAGAGCATCGTTATCATTTCTCCTCAGAAATCGTTGTAAGCGTTTGATTATGCTATTTTCTGTGCCAAAGTCAGCGCGAACTACAGCCGGACAACATTTAACCTCACGTACGGATTCCATGTAATAACCGGCTATTAGTTGAGGGTTGTTGTTATTGTATGATACGCCTCTAACCATATCATCTTCCTGGAGAATCCGTCAATGCATCCATTTATGCATATTCCGTATGGTTTCAGCTTATCATACGAGTCAATGTGCCAAATTGAATTAGGTCCAGAAACGCGGTATTGTCGTCGTCTCAGCCTCATTCGCCGTCTAAATTGAACACCCTCTGGATCTAGAAATTGAAGTAACAAACGAATAGTTTCTCTGCTTACAGTCAATCCATGTTGTATACATTTAAGATGAATCCACCTATAACCGTGTAGCTGCCCTGATGTAGTCAGCAACGTCTCTACATAGTCTATGACAGCGTTGATGTCCGAATAATGCTTCCGTCGTCTGAACAATCCCTGAGAGTTAGCAAGTCTCTTAAGATGTCGCTTACTAATTGATATGTTATGATGTGATGCAAGGAAAAGGAGAATTTCATCATAGCTATACCCAATGCGAAAGTAATGACAGATAATTTCGCTTCGTTCTTCCATTGTATTCAGAACCTAATATATTTAAATAGAAGGAAAATCCATTCTTAGAAAATAACTTTTAAGTAAAGTATTATAGGAGCGTAGGAATTAAGCTTTCAGTGACAAATGGGGGAATCAAAACTTTCAACTGTGATATAGGCTATGCTCAAATCATCGGCCCGGTGGAACTTATTTGGAGTGTCGTTTCAAGCACTTTGGAACAATATAATGGCTGTAAAGATGGGGAGCCTGGCAGGGCGAATCATCCATAATTGTTGCTCTGGGAGAGGGTGGAAACTTGACCGAAAATAAGGTAGGCATATGGCTAAGAAGTGTTGGTGTGACGTCACTTGGTACGTATTTTTAAAATGTATATAAGCACAAGCAGTAAACAAGGCTATCGCGGAAGTGTGTCGCGCGAAATTTGTCAGGTTTTATTAAATTATATTTATGTGTGACTAAGCAAGATTACCTGTTGGGGCTCAAGTAATACGATTTGACATTCCAGTTGGCACGGGTGGGGACGACTGGTGGGGGGTCACGAGCCCTCTATTCCCCTGGATCCACACCTGGCGTGGTAGTGTTTGTTTGAAGCTAAATCCTGTGCGAGAGCTCTAAATTTAGCCGAAAATACAATAATAATAAGGTAGCAAATTTGGGTCTTTCACTTTCTTCCAAATTTGGGAAAAGCTGTACGGTGGGTCATAACAATGAGTAAACTTTTCTATTTTCAAAAGGGGAATTTCTCATGGCAAAAAGAGGTACTTTTTATTTGCCAAAATGGCACTTTTGTCACTTTTTCCAGAACGGTGGGGACAATTTATAATTTCAAGGGCACTTTTATTTTCAAAAGGGGCACTTTTTAGTTGGAAAATTTGGGCACTTTCAATTTTTCGGAAAAGTAGGGGAACAAGTTGCCCCAGTGCCCACCCTGCTCCTAACCCCTGATTCTGTATACACGACATGATTATACCAATTTCAGTGGGAACATCGATGGAATATGGACAAATATTGTCAAATATTATAGGAAATCCCAACATTTAAGATTATACGTTGTATAATATAACTCCAGAAAGAGATGTGACAAAAGTAGCTAAACCCCTCTTCAGCATCTGTGCCCTCAGATTAAGTCAACTTTCGCTGCCCCTGGGTATTGAAAACCACAATTATGTTATCGTATTTCGTTTAATGAATGGCAGGTCGGAGGAACCAGGGGGAATAGCGGAACATGCCCCTCCACATTTGTGAAAAGTGTCCTTTTTCATAAATAAAAAGTGCCCCTTTTTTAAATAAAAATGTGTTGATGAAAAGTACCTTTGACCCTTTTTTCATTTTACAATTATATAAACAAAAGTGTTCTTTCTCACATTCAAAATGAACTTAAATAATTTTCGTGCAGGTGTGTCACAATAACTGCCCTCTGGATGTTACGTTTTGATGTAATTGCGTAGTTTGCCCCCTCAAACTAAAGTCGCACTGTCTACTGCCCCTCCAGATTAAATCCTCTCCTACCGTCCCTGATGAATGGCCTGTTCAGGAAAAGTAAAAGGCAACCTAAACAATTCTAATCTATCAAGTATAACCCATCCACAAAACTAGGTTGAGATTTATTGCCAGTGTATAAAATACTGGCAACCAAAGATACCAACATTCTAGCATAGCCTACCGCAAACCAACGAATGATGATGATTGACCCCTTCTGTCATAGAAAGAGCATGAATAGGCCTGTCAGCTTGAATTAGTAAGTTGAGAGAGAGAGAGAGACCCTCACCATGTCCCCTATCTATGTGACCATGACGGTTCGGCCTACCTACATTAGTATGCAACATAGGCATGCAGTTTGAATACCGCCCATCCGTATCTGAATTATTATAGTAAATCACCAATATAGTTTTATCGCGGAAATGTACTTACATAAACGTACTACTGAGTGTCGGAAATCATAACCATTCCTTGATATAAGGCGGTTTTTCGAAAGATTTTCCACTCGGACCACGAATGTGAAATCACCACATTAATGTGATTTTCGTCCAAATAGATGAATGATCATGATCGAAGAGTTGATAGTAAAGGTCACAAATCATGTTTTTTGTCATTCATACTTTTTTTGGATACTCAAGGGACATGTTGCACCGTGTATATTGAAATGGAATTTATATACGGTAATAAAGCACGTGGTCCGAGGGCACTCGGACCACGAATGTGAAATCACCACATTAATGTGATTTTC
>WXZC020000067.1:0-17671 GCA_011317855.2 Paelopatides confundens
AATGACTAGGCCAGGAATCGAACTCCCAACCTCCCGGCTGCAAGGCGGATGCTCTAACCACTAGGCCACACAGTCTGTATGATCGGACCAAAGGTCAAAATGACCTAAAACTTTCCTTTGACCGGAGCAACTGTCGATGCATTTCTGAGCAATGACCTTATCGGATGAATGATCAAACGAATATCGGGATACACTGCCAATATACCATCAGATGCTTTAGGTATGCCTCATGAACCATCGTATTACGTATATATATATATATATATATGCAATCCTATCTCCTGCACAACTATTATTTTGTTAAAAATTCACAAACAAAAGTCATCAGTTTTGGTTTCGTATTGAAGTCGGATACCAAACAAATTCGAAAATATAGATAGACATTAGATTGAAAAAAACGAGCATTGTGCCGTAGTTCGAGTGTGATATGGGACTATATAAGCATAACAGTGTTGTTGGTCTCATATAGTTTTGGATGTATATACTTTTTATGGGCGGGATGTATCTCACACATACCACACGGGATCGCGCCCATGCTGTACATATTCGTATAACCTGGAATTTCTTGACGCTGAATGGAAACTGATATTTGAACGTCCATTGATCTTATGGGGAGATGCATGAGGAGAGCTTGGCATAAGGTATGGTTACTGTAACATCCGATTGTGCATAGACCTAACTAGCACGACAGCTTGCCGCCTTTTGATGCTCTCTTTCTGTTCCAAACTTCCAAATATAAATATGGATAGCGCCCAACACGATCACTAATCCGAGTCATGGGCTGCTGATGATATGCAGTGCGACGTGTTTCAGCTCCATGTGCATCGGATTTAAGTAACTCAGTGTGCCACCTATCGACGCAACTTGTGTTGTCAATGGTAAAACAATGACGGGCCTCTGGTAGCTCCTTTGTAAGCTCAAATATCATTGATCTTAAATAAACAATTAATTGATTTTTAAACACTTGGTATTGATATTCACATTTTTGAAAAGATGATATTTGATAAAAAACAAAAACCAGCAAACTTGAAGTAAATAATTCCAAACATAACATGGGTCATTGTGTAAAAATATTAACTTCAACGGAGGACGTAATTAACCGTGAAGAGAAGTCTGGATGTGCCAATTCGAATATGTTGGTGTCAATTAGCTCATTTAGTTAGGGAATTTTAGCAAGATATTCTGACCGTCTGTGAAAAAGATTACTACCAATAGCTTTCTTCACCAATGTGTTCATATAGGTGTCTAGTAACACCTCTGAATTTATTCAAACCCAAATTCATGGGGACAATGCTGAATGTATTCTCACCATCAGTTCAAGTGAAAGCAACTCTCCTTTCATAAAATAGTGTTTAATTATAATTTAGATGAGTAATGTGTAACATTACATCAGAAACGTACAGTATTTGAAACCTTGGTAAATCAGATTTCAAGAGAGTTGGAGAGGGAGTATTCTAGATATTCAAAACTGTTGATAAAGTTGATGGAGAGACAATATAATTCAAAAAAGTTGATAGTGACAGCAGAGGCTGCTTCGAAAGTGTTCATAATGTCCAGTCCTCTCTGTCCTCCCAATTCCACTGTGATAAGAGAAGTTGTCAGAATCAAATTGTCTGTGTTTTAGATACACGGACATGCTGCTAGTGTGATTCAGACTGGAATATTAGAATGAAACAGTGGTGTTTCCATGAGATATATAGCCTATGTGTACCTCCTTATGTTGGATTAGCTAAACATGGACTGTGATTCCCCAGTCCTAAGACATACAATATAACTCCAGGACTAGACTGGGACACAAAATAGGCCTATTGGTTAAGACCGGCCCAAAACAGACCCAATATGGTTCAGAACTGACCCAAACCAGTTTTTACAGTTTACCCTACTCATCTAAGTCTCTAGCACCTCCCTCACTCTGGTTGGTTGATGTTCCGACAAGTGTTACCATGACAGTTGCCACAAGCAGATATACACTTGACTCCTTGCTTTTTACAGCACCACCTGATGGGTGAGCTACAGCCCCCTCACAGTTGCAGCTGACAAATTTCAGAATATAGTCTGGCGCAATGGGGTTTGCTGTTGGGACTGGTGCATAACCTTGCTCTCCCAGCTTCCAACCATACTCCTGAACATTCAGTGATGGACTTTGTAGCAGTAGCCAGTCTCTTGTTTGAAGTCATATCTCAAGTCCCCAAGTCTTTAGGTGGTTTCCCAAGGAAAATCAGCCAAACTAATTCACATCCGGCTTTGATTATCTCATCTTTCTCAGTTCAAATGTCAAGAAACACGTACATGGCCTTCTCAGCTTTGTTAGTATTGCAGAGCGTGGTGAGCAAAGTTGGTTTGCTCAACACAGAAATCGCTGACACTGTATCGCAGCCAGAGGAGCTGTGTAAGAAGATCAGATACTTCTGGTATCTCTCTGGGAGGGCTGTTGTGAAGAAGATTCGGTGATATGCAGCATGATGAATCAGCATTACCAGAACGTATGTGTCCTCAGCCGTCACCTCAACAGGAGACGACTATCTTGCCTCATCTGGAGCTGCCCAGACGATAGAGGTGTCTGCATCATCGAATCATTGATGTACACTGATCCCATTCATACTGAATGTTTCAGTTAGTAGCATGATGAGCTGAGCCTTGTTGTTCTTGTTGTCGAGGAACTTTTCTCTTGGAATGTTACTTTTGCATGCATTCTTTGTTCGTCGCAGGTGATCATAGTCCTTGATGGAGCTGCGGTATCCGTCAAAGACCACAGTGATCCGGAAGCGCTGGCTCCCCATATAATTCACTAACCGGAAGTAGCAGGTGAGGTTGGCCTCCCAATTCACATTGTGAAAGAGCCACCCACCATCAATCACAGGGTTTGTGCAGGGGGCTTGATCGACGGGTTCCATGAATGCCTTGAAGACCCTTCCTAGGGCAGCCTTGTCAGGCTTTGGCATATTTTGGTTCTTGTCAAAGAGTGACATAGGCGTTGGCGTCAACTAAAATTACAGGGCCTCTTTGGTCTTGACTTCGCGCTCACTGATGATGATGATGCGGTTGAGGAGCCTCAGTGAGTCATTGACCAGCTTCTCCCCCATTGACTGCTAGTGATTTCACCTTCTGCTTGGTTTTCATCGTATCAAGTACAGTGTTCTCATCCATCTTGGCCTGTATGGCTCTGCCAATCTCCTCTGTCTGATCAGCATTGACTGAGTCTAGAGGAGTGCTGCTGAACCATGTAGAGAATGACACCAGCGTATTCTTGTCTCGTGTGGTATCGAAGGGGTTGACCTCCTCCAACCATTAAACTATGGAAATAACTGCATCGTTGTCTTTCTTCATATGAGATATTGTGATATATGTGTGGACAGGCACCCCAAGTTTGTCCATGCCTCTCTCTTGTCCTTGTTAATGAATGAGAAGTGGTTCAGAGTCTGGACCCAAGACTTGTGAGCAGACTCATTCCGGAAGCGCCCTCTGTTTAGAGTGTTGTTTCTATGGTGATGTCGGTCCATGTGCCTGACCACTCATGGTTTGAGAACCTGACTGCATGATTGCCGTACACAGTGAACTTGGTCAGAGTTTCCTTGAACACTAGCGAGTCATTTCGCTGCTGCATCAACTGTACATACAGTATTGCTCCCTTCGCATACTGATGGTGGCCCGCTGCTGGGTGTCGGGCATTCCAATAATGCAACTGAGGTGAGCTGTGTGGTCTGGAATACGCTCACACATGATGAACACCTTCATGAGGTCGATTCTGCCATAATACCAGACTCAGAGTGCTGGTGTCCTTTCTCACTCAGCCATGGTCTTCAACCTCTCCGCCATCCTCTCCTCAAACACTGCGACTATCCTTGGCGTGTTCGTTGATCCTGTTTTCTCATATTTTGTCGTCTTGATGAAGTCCTCCATTTCTTGGTACTCCTGCTCGCTTGACACAACATCTCTCAGTAGAAACTTTGTGATTGCTGCAGATGTAAGAAGATGGAACCGCATGGCCTTGGCATAAGCACCACATGTGGTCTACTGTTGAGGATGTGGTCTACTGTTGTGCTGCTTTTCAGGAGGTGGAACCCAAATAGTCGTGTGATGATGGGGAGGTCAGACTGGATGATTATTTCAGTAGCTTTCAGCCATATTGGCAAGTCGAACGTGATGACAGCAGGAGACTGAGAGCTGCGTAGGCACTCCATTAGTGTGGTGTAGATAGTACTCATTTGGGTCACCTTCAATGATAGGAAGGAACTCAATGAGGGACCTCTCATTGCACTCAGGTTGATATATTGACTTCATGAAGCCATTCCAGTTGGAATGTTCGAATGTGGGGTTGTAATTCTGGATAGCCCATCCTGTCATACATGCGATGTCCCCTGGATGTGAGGCTGGAGGATCTTGGTGGAGATCTGCTACTGGAACAAACTGAACATCTACTAGTCTACTTTCTTTTTTGGAAGAAAGGTAACAATCTTCACCCTGCTGCTTTGACAGTTGTTGCTTTTTCCTCAACACTCATCTTTCTTCTTGGGACAGTTACTAGAAGCTCATTTTGTCTTGTCGCTGGAGCTAGAGTAGTTACTCTGATGATCCCCACAATGTTGAGGTCTGTGTTATCACCAACACACTGCTGAAGTGTGCTTTCCTCTGGAACAAGGAGGGCAGAGGTTTGGTGATGTTCTTCCTCTCTCTCTCATCATCTCCTCCTGCTCTTCTGCCTGTTCATGAGAGGACTGCGTCGACTTCTCCATCTTCTATCTTCATGGTCCCTGCTTCATCTTTGTCTGTGATCATGGTATCCTGGTCTGTGCTATCAAGACCATTTTTCGCACTCAAGTAACAATACTTATAGTGATGGAGCTCAGCATATGACTCTGAGTATCCTAAATTATAAACGGTCCAGCTGAATCGTGAGTGCTAGTTGCGAGGGCATCACTCTTAATCGAAGCCGGTACGATTTCAACAGGTTCTGGCCCAGACTGCCACCCTCTCAACAGTTTTCACGATAGGCTTCAGGAACTGATTGAGACTCTCAGGAATAATAAGAACCAGCTGGCTCTCTGTATTAGTGATGTTGTTCACCGAAGGGTATTGCTTCTAGTCAAGTGTAGCTCTTGCCAGGTCTCCACAGATTAGGCTGATGGCAGTTGAAATTGTAAGTTCTTTAAGTTCAGCATCATCCAAGGTGTGCGAGAGGTTGATGACTTGTTGACGGTAGTCACGCAGGATTGTATTTGTTGTGTCTTTTGTGTCAAAACAGGCAGAAAGGGTTCATACAGCCACACGTTATGTAACTTATAAAGTGAGTCCACTACAAGATCATCTTTATAATAAACTTTAAGTAGGTCATCACAAACAATTGTACTCTGTACTTGGTCTTGTAACGTTAACCACTCATTCTGTTGCAACTTAACTCTAGCTAGCTAGGTTGTAGGCATATAGTTCATTTGGGCAATTAAATAGCTATAAAATTTGTGTAAGTCAAAAAACATATTCAGTAGAGGAAAAGCACTTACCATGAGAAAAAAGTAACTATCAAACCATGAAATAGTTCTGATTTTGTGTCATGGTGTTCGCATTCGCTCGCGCTCACGCTCTTTCCACACAAGCAGAGAGGGAATCCTACTGAGCATGTGTAGACTATGTGGCATTACCAATGTAGTGTTTTATCAAATGTTTTTCTTCCAGGATGGATTTAGCTTAAATTGAATCAGTTTAACACCCATGCTCTCACCTATCGTCGCTGTCTGATTATAGCTACTTATCTGGTAAATGTTTTTTTCTTCCTGAAAACGAAAGTTGGTACCACCCTTTACCGCCTCCTAACATCTCCCATCACTGGAACCATTGAAATGTATACAAAACAGCTGTCAATTTAAGATTTTCTGGTCAAAAAGATAGAAATTGGAATTTTCATTTCACCATTCTGCATGAAAAATAGCTATTTTGGAGATGAGTATTATGATCAGACAGCGACGATATGCAAGATACCAATATTTTACAGTCAGGGAGACAGTTGTACTCAAAATTAATAGTTAGAATGGACTCAGCATCCCTAAAAACCCATATATTTGAAAATTGTTATTTCTAGTTTTTCTCGCCAGACCCTCCTGGGCACCAAAACTTCGGATCGGCTCTCCAGAATTTCCCCATGGATTTGGGTTTGAATAAATTCAGATGTGTTACTAGACACATATATGAACACATTGGTGAAGAAAGCTATTGGTAGTAATTTTTTCACAGATGGTCAGAATATCTTGCTAAAATTCCATAACTAATTGATTGATCCATTGGAGACGTATTCAAAATTCACCTAATACAGGGGGTGTATAGGGGCGGGGTGTGGTACAAAACTGATCAAGTGTTTTTCAACAAAAAATGTAGAACAAAAATGTACTTCAAAAGATGCAAATGATAGCATCATTTTACATCTAAGTCCCCTTACATGAACATATATGTCTCCCCTCCCACATGACGGGCAACTACGAACATTTCATGTAGACGCATTTAGTGTTAATAAGATTCGTGTTGATTAGAACTGGATCACTTAAGAAATTGACATCGCGTTGCCTGAAATAACCTTCACCTATGGCCTCCTACGCATTAGGGATAAGACCGCTTACCGTACCACACATATACGTTTCCATGTTGAAACGGTGCACTATGCAATTGCTATATATATAGACTAAACCGGCAACACAAACATGCATGATATGAAGGGAACATTAGAGTCAGTGATGATGGTGGGGTGGGGAAAATCATGTCCTGTTTCTGGCGCCCATGCATGGTTATATATGTAAGCGTACGTGTTAATACAACATTAAAAAATAAAACCGTTATTACACTGAACTACAGCATCATTAGAAAAAAATACTTCTAATAGAGGTACTGTATGTCCGTACTTGATGATTGGTAACAGATTCCTTTTGTAGCCAGTGCATTCCATACTTCCATGTGCTGGAGACAGAACGGATACTAAGGAAAATAAACGATGCCTTCAGTTCCAACATAACATAATTTCGCAACAACGAATTCACCATATTTCTGACACCTTGTCCAAGTTCGTCAGGTGAATATACAAGTGCAAGGACAGACGATGATATTTGAAAATTTCGAAGAGAAAATATAAGTCCCTATATTAAACCATGTAAGTGTGTGCCTTGTTTGAGGATTAGTTAAGTTTCAATAAGAATTATTTTATTATGGCCATTAATTATAGAAAAGTTTAAACAACTTAAGACTATGATTGGGACAATTAAAATGCTCTGCCACTGGCAACACTGCTTTATTCCACAATATATTGGCTTTATGATAGTTGAATCTTATTCAAAGTCGATATGAGTATTAATAAACTACGAAATACCCCATACATCATTGATTGCCGTAGTAATACAAAACATCTCAGACTACGAGTCGTAAGCATTCAGACAGTTTGCGGACCGTGATTTTTACCACCTACTCGACAATGACCCCACCTTTGAACTCAATAAGAAACTATATGGCATTACAGAAGTGGAAAGTCACAGTTTGATTAAATTTCCCGACCATTGAGCCATTGGTCATGATTTCAAAATATGTTCACAACAGGTACCTAAACTCATTCCCGAGGGACAAATAATACGATAATACAGTGTAAACAAACTCTCCATGATAACTGCTGGTTCTACCTTCCACATGTAATAGTTGTGGTCTTGATGATATGTTGTTTATTTGCTCAAGACCGATGAAGGTCGGTGAAGGTGCAGTGTTGGCAGAGCTTTGTTTACACAAGAATTAACAGTACTGTCCAGTTTGACCACTTCTGTAATTGCTGAAATAATCTCATTGCAGTCGTTCCAACACCACCAGAAACACCGGCATTGACCTTATACCACCTATAGCTCCAAGCCTGGAAACTTACATGCTGCCGAAACTAACATCATTAGTATCGGCCAATATCAAGGAACTCGATCCCGATCGTGCATGTAAATAGTGTCAAGACATATTCAAACTAGCTAGAGACATCCCCCTCATTCTCCATGGTAGACATATCGTATCAGTGGTTGGAACCCAAACCGAGCACATTTCAGCTTTTGTATACGATTTTCTGCAGTCTATGATTCCTCAAATTACCAGTAGACGATTTTCTGCAGCCTATGATTCCTCAAATTACCGGTTATATCTAATACACGAGGTTTTCTCAATAAGTTACAGAACATACCAATCATTCAACAGCACCTCACTTGTCACCATGGATGTCACCGCCTTTTATACCAACATCCTCCAGACAGGAGTTGCAGCCTGTAAATAATTCCTGGTAAAACACGGCATGCATGTTACCTTGTTAGCGAAATATGTGAATTGTTGCTTTTCATTTTACAATATAATTGTTTTCTAGTTACAAAGATAACTTTTATTTACAAACTAAGGGTACTACAATGGGCATCAATATGGCCTGCTCATTTTTCAACATATATATGGCCAATATAACGGAAGCTTCTAGAGATGTTTCCTTACAAACCCTAATTTTATGCTATGGCAAAGCCAAACTATAAATTTCTACGTTGTTACGTTGTGCAATTCACCCCAATATAAAGTATAACCATGCACGCGGTAATTTGCCCACTTCTGTTTATTGTAATTTAATTGATACTCTCCACCCTCAACACTGTAAATAGTTCGTTGTTTTCAGCCAATTGCTCAGTTACAGACGCATTTGCTCTGATAGTCATATTTTCCAAAGACAAGCAATTGCTCTCATGTCTGTTTTTTAGAGTGCGGGTACACATTCGACGTATTGAATATGACCTTTGAGAAAGTGAGCAAATTAACCGAAATGATCTCTTCTGCTATAAACCCAAAAATGTCATCCCAAACTTCCCTTAGTTGTTGTCCAGTTCCACCCGGCCTCTTTAGAACCATTACTGATGCACGTTAACAAATCTTTGAAAATGCTTCAGAGCGACTCGGACACTAAGCATCTATTCACCTCACCCGGTTGTCGCTTACAAGCAACTGCCCACCCTCGAGGTTTATAACTTTATAGTTTCAGTTATTTTACTACGCTAAGCTACCACATATACATGTGGGAAGCCGAAATGGAAGTGAAATGACCCTCCTCATCCGTAGTAAACACCCCCAACAAATTCACTCTGGCAACAATAAATCATCACTGGTTACATCATCCATGCACCTCTATTCAAACACACTGCTCCGACCGGGCCCAATCAATTGTGATACCGCAAAAGTCATTGGTATGATATCACAATGTCTTATTCGGCGTTCCTTACTAATATATTGTTTTAGAATAGTATGGAACGTGCTACGAGGCGCTCAATTAGATGTCTGGGCACAATTGCCTAGAAACTGTACGATCATGCTGGAACCTTCCAGCAAGTGGATTTGATATATAAAAGGCTGTGGAATCATAGGGAGAAGAAGACTCGAAGCTCATGATCTATGTCGTCTATTGCTGTCTGTTTTGTCATATTTTATTTTTATTACTACAACCAAACTGTGCGATTACCATCGGTTTGCTGTAATTATTGGTTTTCTGAATCGAAAACGCATATCCTACTAGTACTAGTACTGCTTCTATACCATATTATTATTACTACTATTGCTAACGAAGCATAATCTCTGTGTGTGGAACAGAACGTAGAGCCTATGATATATGGCATAATATTGCTACGTGAAGAATCAAAGTTATTACTACCAATGACGATCATTGCCGTACTGGATCTCTCAGCGTTCGTGATCTTACGGAAGAGACATAATTCGCAAAACCTGCGTTACAGAATCCATAAGAACCTGTCTGCAGAATATGTGTCACTGATTGGTAAGACTAAGCTACTTAGTAAGGTATCTATTTTCTAAGCATAAACTAAATTTATTAATTTGTATTTGTGCAAGAAGAGGATTGAACAAGAATTTGGCGATAGCCTATTTTAAATAAAAATTGAAGCTCTACTTTCATTATTGGTATTATTGGTACTTGAACACATTATTTGCATTAGTGTTCTGATTACTCATTCCCGAAACAGTCATAAATATTCTCTATTGTTCTCTCTGTTTCAATGCCTGATACGTCGGGGGAGGGGCTAAAACCGCATTCAGACTGGCAGGTTCAATAAGCGTAAACTATCCATTCGTAAGAACAGCCCGGGTTTTCCAGTGGATCACCATTTCAATATGCCTGATCATATCTGTTGTTTTATCATTTGCAGCAATTTTAAGGACAGTGAAGAATGTAAGCTCAGTGAGACAACATTTATTATTCAGTTAAAACACACATTCATGGGTTCAATAGAGATCTAGGGGTATTAAGTAAACAAAAGCATTTCAAACTCTACAAACGTAAATATGAAGCCGTTCTGATTCTTCTCAATCTGTCAATTTGTTTTTCTCACTTTGTTTTTCACTGAAGAAGGAAAGGTATCCTAAAACGTCTATTCTATTGCCATTTACATTATAGTATGCTGGTTTTTAAGACGTTTACTTCTTTGGAACCACATTTCACATATCGATTTATTGTAAACTGCGGTAAAGGGTAAGCCTGGCATACAACCACGTGATTAGTAATGGAACTGCCCATTTTTACGATTCCAGTCACGTTATATGACAAAGAGCAGATGGATAGGTCCCTGAACACATTTAAAATGTTCACATGATTGTTTTTACACGCTACATGAATCAGAGACACAAAACTAAAATAATATATTAATTGTTTTACCCAATATATTTGGCTCTTACTTGTGTTAATTGTTTGTTGTTCATGTACTCTGTAAAATTATTTTGTGTTATGAATTATTAGTTTCACTTAAAGTCGGCATTCTCGTATTGTAAAAATGTTTTATTAGTTATTGTCTTATCGATTTAAAATCATGCCTTCGGTGACTCATTCGAATTGGACATTTTACTATTGTATTTTCTCATGATTGTACATTGTAAAAATCCAGGAAATAAAATAAACGTGTTACAGATTGTTTAAGTCCAGTCCTAATTTTCACACAACCAACTTGGAAGAAACATTGATTTGAATGAATACAATGAAAATTTCAACAAATGTTCATGTATTCATAGGAGTTATACAAAATATTCTTTTTTTTACTTCAGACATTCGACGAAGCCACATATAAAGCGGGTAAACCAATCCTAGACAATGCTAGGTTTCTGACTCTCGACCCGCAAGATAACACTAAATACTTGATTGAAAGTACTGTTAAACGTGGTAAGATTCAGTGTTGAATATAATGTCTGGAAAGGGTAAAGGTATATGGTTGACACCCCTCCCCCGGCCAGTGAGGAAAATAAACTAAACACTCTTATGAGCAGTGGCGGGGCTAGGGTTTTCGGTCTCCCGATGACGTCAACATCGGTCTTAAATCACATTAATGACCTCGCACCCATGTATGTATCACCTAATTCAAATTTGCATACAGTGTGTAAAGTATAGGCATATGTTGATACTGCAGTTATCTGTATGTACAGTCTATAAAAATGTCTTGCGAGTCCATCATGAATATTCATTAGGAGGTGTGTATAAGCCATGTGTCGCTTTTGATTGGTTTCTTCGCTTTTCCGAAGCAAATCGACACAAATTTAATAACAAAGTTATGTCACGTGTGCCAATTTTCCCAAGACCTCGGGATAAACCGGAAATCGAAGGACAGATGGCGCCCTAAACTTCGAATGCGCATAGTAATGTATTTAATAACTAAGGTCTTGACCAATACTACTGGTGAGAGGGTTCCACTCCCCACCTTCCCTCTTTGAAAAACATAATTTTAGGAATGGTATGAGCACAGGCGCGGTATATCACTCGTACCTTCTCACTTGTTGTGGAAAGCGGTAATAAGTTTCATCCACGATAGTGTCGTCTAAAATTAGATCGGGAAAATTCATATGTGGAACTAAACGTACGTATACTGCAGTCGACATTAACCGTATTTTTAGCATTGTACAGTCGATCAAGTAGGCCCTCGCAATGTGTCAAGAACAAATTGATTCATATTATTAAAAAATGTCAATAATAATGAATAGATATAATAGCCCAAAAGGGCGCCAATACTCGATTTGAGTGAGCCAGGGAGACCGCCCCTGTGTCAATGCTATTCCCGCCACGGTTTATGGGTTTAATATACAGCTCACTCCCTTAAAGGAGAAAGTATCTATAAAAAAATACACACAAACAGATCAGTAAAAAGATCTTCTCACGGAAGTTAAACAATCCTCACTCGATGAGTTATCTAAAACCGCCGCAGTCCACCACCCCACACACCAAGTGTCTGCCTAATGATAATATTTAATACTCTCAAAGATGCATGTCTCCATATATTATTATTTGATTAAGTTTCCTCCTGAAGTAATTTTCATCAGGTTAGCGTTGGAGTTCATTTAACGAGTCCGGTAGCGTAGCGTCGGTCGGAGAGAAAATTATACGAACTATATAGGACAGTGAACGAGTTGCAACTGCCGCGTATTATGACAATGTATAAATGTTACTACGTCATCACTGGTTACTATGCGACATTTTGGAGGATACATAAAATGTAGCAATGAATTAAAAGGTACCTTCTGACCTCCAATATTGTCCTCGTCAGCTCATAAGTGGTAATTATGCATTATGAAGTCACTAATGCATGTACTCTACTATATAATTATTCTTCTGAAGAAGCTTAAGAAATATATATATGAAACACTGAGATTAATAATATAATGTATAATTTCAGATGTAATCAGTGATCGAAATGGGTACATATATTTGGCGGGGGGGGTGGGGGGTGGGGGGTGTCTTTTTGAAATGCTGTGTTGTAGTTTTATGTGGCTAGGGCAAGTGGCGTGAACGTGATTTCAGATTTTAGTTAAAGATTATTAACTTCTATGGAAGGGTTCTATTGGGAGGGTTATAAGGGGAGGAGTTTACCCCTCCCCTTTAAAGGAGCATAGTGGGTTGAGCAAAACATTTGAAATTTATATTCAGCAAAATTTTACTGAAACCAGCTATTCCTCTATTTCGAGAATTCCATGTTCAGTATGTTACATTGTTCAGATTGGTAAGTAATGATCTAGTTAATTTAGTCCAGGTTACCTTCTTTTCATGCCGTGTTTTTAAGAGGCAAGAATAATTAATGTGTTGGGAAAATGTGAGACCACGATTTGTTTGCATTACTCGGCCTATGCATATATGCAACTGTTTACGAACGGCGTGCTGAATCACATCACGGACCATTATTTTTGGAGCTATGTAGCTTTTAATATTATTTCTAGGCTAACGAACTGCATAAAAATCATAAGTTTAACTTATGAAACTTAAAACTGTTAATGTATTGCACACTAAATGACTTACCGGTGGTTCGGGGTCGCACTGTCGAACTACGGTGCCCACTTTTGTGATATATCCGTCGCAAATACATACAGTATATAGTATGCATGTTACAATGGGGAGTTAGTTTTGTTGACTTCTACCAGGATTCATTCACGCTGTCAATCAAGATATACTCTATGAATATCTAGTGTGTAGGAAAGTTTATAATAAGGTTGTAAAATCAAATTCTTGCCGTTTTCAAAAGGCAAAAACGTTGCAATTTCAGTGGGTTTGGGAGTGCTCTAATAAATATAATTGTGACGTTTGGGACCAAACAAAAATAAAATAAGGTACAGATCATGGTTTTTCAAAACGCCCTATACTCCTTTAAGAATTGTTTGCAGGATTAAGAATGATTAAGATTAAAAACAGTCTATGATTTCCCAATAGAAAGTCCCAAATTTCCCATCAACGCCATAACTGTCAAAATGACAATGTCGGTTCCTTTCTGACAAACCGGTACATAGGCAGGATGTGATCTTCGTGAATGTCGGGTGTGGGGGAGGGGACTATAACTTGTTCTGATATATGTTGTGGCTTAAACAGATCATGTGGATTTGAATGATAAAAAAATAAGTACAAACATAAACTGTTTAAAAATAAAAGAATGGGGGGGGGCGGGTGTAGCCTACTCATCTCCCTATGCCAAGCCTCAGTAATCCTGTTTATAAACATGATTTTTTTCTTCAATTTTTGGATTAGTAATAATTGCCAAATGAGTATAATATGTATTATTTTTGGCTATTTTGTCCACAGAGGGAAGACGAATTTTTACTCCGGTGAACCCATAAATAAAGTTAATGTAACCTCATGAGTTACACTAAGTCATTTTACCGATTTAGACCAAGTCTGAATTTCTCTGTGTTTTGAATACCTTCATTGTCGAGTTTCTTAGAAAAAAATTCTCCCGATTGAATGAAATCCCTCTTTTGCGCACGCCCTTTCGGTTCGGTTTATATAAATATACGATACTACTTGTTTGAGGAGTGGGTGAGGGTCATTTTTACCTTGATGTGTCGCCCTCAAAAAGAAAACATGGGATCCAGGCTCTTCTTGTGAAGAGTGGATCTTATATAGGAACGCCTGTGTCACCTCAAAAAGGCATTGACCTCATTGGGAGGGGGGGGGGGGGCGTATTTCGAACACTGGATTTAATGACTCACTCAGCATGAACGTGACAGAGAAAATTATATAATACGTAGCTGTCTTGCAAAACGAGTATAGGTACAGCCAATGGAATGAAGAATGACGCCCATAGCTGTGTATGATACGGAGTGTCTAGTGGCTATAACACGCACCTAAATATGTTTGCTAATTACACAACATGCAACGTGGTTTAATATGTTTCTGTGCCTTTATCCCTTTCAATAGGAATTGAAGCGGTGTAGCTTCATTTCCAACTAAACAATTTTAAATAGCTGAGCAGTGCAAAACGTCTTTTGTGGGGTGAAGTGTTCTGTTATTTATGGGGGGAATTGCATGGCGATCCAAAAATTGTGCAAATTTGCATAAAAGAGACATTTTTTTGTATAAATAACTCCAAAATAAACTTCTTCAACCCTCAAACAGTTGTGACATATTTCATCTTCAAATACCCTAACAAAATATTACTAGAAGCACAAGGCCTGTTGAATAGGACAAATATATTTTTACCGAAAAACCGGTCAAATTTACCTAAAATTGCGTCATTTTGGGCTTGAAAGAGCAGGGAAAGCGATAAAATCATATCTCATTAACTAAATCACTAATTAATTTAACTTTCGGCATCTTGTAGAGAACTAAATTCGCTGTTGGAAAATTCTGATACATTTTTATTTGCCCCCTCCATATCCCTCACAATTTCGTTTTTTACGTCAACATTTTACAACAATGTATAATTAGCCTATACCTTTATCATTACAGCATTGCATATGTATGTTAGGCTAAATTATGATATGGGGAAGATAGCAGAGAGATGAAACGTGTCATAACTTCCTCATTCCTCATCTCTACAAATTTAGTGCACAGTAAAATAGCAACTCAAGGAGATTACAATTCCACCATCCAGTATTTTCCAGTTTGTAATTAGCCTATACCTTTATCATTACAGCATTGTATATGTTAGGCTAGCCTATCCGGGAGATACAAAATGTGTCATAATTTCCTCATTTCTCACTCAGCCTATTCATACAAAGTTAGTGTACAGTAAAAGCGGAACTGAAGGAGATTACAATTCCACCATCCAATGTTTTTCCAGAATTGTATTTGAAGATATATGGAATTTCAACAATTTGCATGTTTAGTGAACTAATTTGCATATGTATTGATAATAATGAGTATATTTAGTAGTATGACCCAAAAAAATTGATTCTTCTAGATATTTTTTAGAACTTAATTAAAATAAAGAGGCGCAAATTACATCAATGAAAGCCAAATTAAGAGTTAAATAGTCATGTATTTAATCTCTTGTGTGCCTTTGTATAGTTGTATGCACTCATGTTTATGAACTATTATATAATCGCGTGTGCTTCATTTAATATGATAATAAGGTTCCCTTAGTTAATATGAACATTGTCTATATTGCCATGTGTGTTCATTTAATATAATAATAAAGTGCATTTGTATAGATAGTGTGTTCATTTAATATAATAATAAAGGGCCTTCGTATATCCATGTGTGTTCATTTAATATAATAATAAGGTGCCTTTGTATAGCCATGGGTGTTTATTTAATATGTTAATAAGGTGCATTTGTATAGCCATGTGTGCTGATTTAATATAATAATACAGTGCCTTTGTATAGCCATGTGTGTTCATTTAATATGATAATATGGTACATTTGTATAGCCATGTGTTCATTTAATATAATAATAAAGTTCATTTATATAGCCATGTGTGTTCATTTAATATGATAATAAGATGCATTTGTATAGACATGTGTGTTGATTTAGTATTATAATAAGGTGCCTTTGTATAGACATGTGTGCTAATTTAGTATTATAATAAGGTGCCTTTGTATAGCCATGTGTGTTCATTTTATATGATAATAAGGTTCTCTTATATAGTCATGTGTGCTCATTTTATATTTTCAATGGTGTTTTATATAGTAACGTGTTCTCATTTAATACGATAATGTATATTTGTAGTCACATGCATTTATTATGATAATAATAAGGTGCCCTTATATAGTCATGTGTGCTCATTTTATAGTACAATATGGTGCCGTATATATTCATGTGTTCTCTTTTGATATGGTAATAAGTTGCCATCCTTGTATATTCATGTGTGTTAATATAATTATACCAAGTGCCTATGTGCTCAATATGTTTAACAGCCCTCATATAGTCATATTTACTCATTGGCTCAGACTGGATATCAGACGATGGATTGAATGAATAATAATGTTTGTTTCCTTCGTTATCTTCATAATTTTCACAGGATCCTACATAAAGAAGGAGGAGGACATGACAGCCGTAATGGATAGTAACGGGTCTTCGTTTGTAGTGCAGCCAAAAATATAGGATATGCTCTTCGTTTACATTGGAGCAAAATTAACGTAACCATTGTAATAACGACAACACCAGTAAAACTAAAAATCTCTTGATTGGAGTCCAGTGCCAAATTTTGTAGAACAGTGGTGAGCGGTATTTTTTCTTTCAACATTATAGAGGGGCGGGCGGGTAGATTTTTAAAAATTATTTAAAATAAACTCCAGTGGAGCGGGCGGGCAGATATTCTCACCAACAGATTAACCAAACAAACAAACAAAATTAAATTACAATCCGTGAATTATTTAGTGGAGGGAAACTGTGACTGCTCTCAAAAGAAACTGTTCGGGCGAAAAACATGTCAGTCATGACCGCGATGTAAAAATGTGTAAAAGTTTGAATTTAGGCTATAAGTGACCTGTTTTTCTGGCATTTTTGGGGGCAGTATACTAATGACCTTTAATGAAGAAGAGGTAGGTTTAAATAAATAAAATCAACTGACACACATAATAAATTTGATATTTGTCAAACAATCTGTTACTAATCTTATTGTTTGGGTATCTTGATTACGGTACCGTATAGCTTCTGATATTCTTACATAATTATAATTAAAGAGGTGACCAAATCTCATCTTCAATAATGTAGCGTAACGTAGGCAAGCGTAATCTAATTAGCATAATATAGCGTAATATAATGTAGCGTAATGTAATGGTAATGCTTGGTTTTCTACCAAAATGGACCGTAATCGCACAGTTGTGGAGAGAGAAATGAATTATATATATATGTTTTAGGAATATAATGTACCAACCAAATCTATGTCAAATTAAATCAAATTAATTTTAAGGGAAATCGTCAAAGTCTTAAGTTCGGTTTGAAGA
>WXZC020000068.1:0-17629 GCA_011317855.2 Paelopatides confundens
AAGCCACTTCGGCTTCCCACATGTATATGTGGCAGCTTAGCGTCGTAAAATAACTGAAACTATAAACTATTACAGATTTGGTTAACGAGTATCATCCTACACGAAATAATCGATCATCCAACAAATACTTACTTGAAGTACCCAGAAGTCAAACTAAGCTTTGCGGCGACCGTGGAACTCCCTACCTCAATATATCAGAGCAATTAAATATGTTTCTTCTTTCAGGGGAAAGATTAAATCATACTTATATTAGACTGCATTTTAGGTTCCTTTTTTATTTTTTGTGAAGCGCCTTAGAGCACGTCTTTGACTGATTAGAGCGCTATATATTTTTTGTATTATATTGTACATACTATATATGTTATGTTGCATTGAAAATTTAATTTTAAATTAATTTATGGACATTTTACCAAAATGAAGGTATGTACATTCAATTTGGAAAACAATGGTAATCTGCTACAATAATAATTAAACACGTTTATACAAATTTGGCGACGGGTGGGGAGGGGTCAAAAGAAAATTACGAGGCATTGCAGTTGAGGTTCACATATGTACAGGAGGGGAACCCGTCCCCTTTGGGTGATATTGAAATCTGTCTTTCTATATCTACAAAATGGTGTCATATAACATGCAGCATTATGCCAAACATTAAAATGTGGAAAACGTGGAGTTTTTCAAAGAGGCTTCCCCTAGTAATCCAATACGGTAATCAAGCCCGTGGTATGGACTAAGTGTTATAAGTTGCACCCACCCCACCCATATATAAATCTCAAAAGGGGTTCGGGCCCCTGTGATCACCCTAGATCCACCCATTCGGTTTCCTCGGCGGGTTTAGCAATGGTGGGGAGGGGTACAGGGGTGTTTCACATTGAAGCCAGCGATTTTCTTGCTGGTTTAACCCAAATTATGTGCCCATATTTCCTAAAAGTTTCTTTCCAGAAGCATCTAGTGAAAAATGTATGTATAGAGAATTTTGGGGGTGCACAGAAAGTGAAAACATTCCAATAACACGTATATCATTAATGTAGTGAATCTATTTGTATTATGGTAAAACAATCGGTGTAGAAAACACCTGGTGAAAACTATACGCATCGATCATTTGGGGTGTATTTGTTTTACTTTACCACTCGGTATGTAGGGTATTTGAAGAAAAGGTTATGTGCACAGGGGGTGACACTTGTAAAGTAGATCACAATATTGTGGAAAACGGAGAAAAGAACAAGTTTCAAGCGCGCGAAAACAAAATTAAATCAGATTTTCATTAAAATTCTATACTTAGCATGTGTGTAAATATATTGCGACAATATGGTATATCCTAGAACAGCTTTTTAGATAGGATTTGATAATCATTTGGGGCGGTATCAGACGATGTCCCCCTACTCAAAATATTGGAGGAAATCCCTCACCCCCCCCCCCCAACGTCGCCCTCATTTAAACATCGGATGCTCATCGATTAAAGTGGCTGAATTACATAGTTTAACACAAAACCCAACAAGTCAGCTCCTCTCAAGCAACACACAATTCAATAGGACTTTGTGATCTCAAAATTAGCATATTTACAATGAATTACAACATGTGTCGAGGGCAAATTTGTGCCCTTATTTATATGAAACTGTTATTAATATTTATAAAATAATCGATTAGCATTAACAATTATGTGTGGACTGATGTAGCCATCGTCATCATCAATTCCAGACAATGAATGCACTCGAGGTATTTGAAAGGTGAAGATTTTGAAAACCAACAAGAAATACAGAAAGATAATCTGTTCTCATTTTTTTGTTTCCTTCTGTTTTGTAAGGCTATGACAAATCAGGGAGTTGTTATAACAACTCCCTGGACAAATCAACACTAAAAGTCTGTCTAAAGTCATATATATTAATGCATATCACGACATACCATTAGAGAGGAACTGTTACAAGTATCAACATTTAACCTGTACAATACCTTCATAACAGATTCACATATAGGCCTAACGTTTTGTATTATATAGCAAACTGTCATCAGGTGATTAATATAACTATCAGTTAATTGCACCATATATGGACAATTAAATCACCAGTTAATTAGGGTTAATTAGGTTTATTAACAAAACACTACTAGATGGTCTAAGTTCAAAAAGAAAGTAAGTTTGACATATGAAAGACCATTTAAAACCAACTATACTCGTCCATGCATCTTGCATTTCGATATAATGTTGTATTATTTTCTGACAAAAGTATCAATAATCTATATGAAGTGACATAGAATATATATAAATAATATAAATTTATATGCAATAATTTGTAATAACCAAATTAATAATGTGTCATTAAATAGTAATATATTTTATTTTCATGGCACTAATAGGCTTCCGTAGTATAGCAAATGTTCTCCCGGTCTGTACTGTCAGGATTGAGTTCAAAATTAGTTATGATCTTTTATGATATAATAATCTACGTTGAGTGAGACAACTGAAGCATCCGTCGCGTTTTATACTTGAGCGGTATCGCAGGAAAACATTGCCCTTGAAAGTAGATTATGTGTGTTAACAATATTGGCTAAACTACGATTCTTTGGAATTCACATGGTTCGTGTATGACGTTCCAACTAGCTCACGTGGATGAATTTGATTTCTTTAATTGTTTTCGTTATAAAATGGATCATTCGACTGAATGACTTGGGAATACGGTCATATGAGTACCATTTCTTTTGCAAAATATACTGTGTAGGCCGTATAGGCCTACCACACTGAAAGAGAGTTGCAAACTATTTTGTCATTGGCATAATACAGTGTTTTAACTTCATGATTTGCATACTTTGTAAAGGAGATAAACACTAAGGTAAAAAGCTGAAACTTATTTCCAGAGCTGAGATACTCTTGTCGTGCAGAACAAGTAGCATAGCTTACTGACATGCTCAGACGCATGTCATTATAAAATACCAACCTTTGATAATACTTTTCTTTGGAGAAAAAAACAAGGTTTACAAAATGCTCACCTTTGTTTTACTAACTCACGTATTAATACATGCTCTGCTGTATGGGGTATTTGATAACGCTTTTTCAGCTTTTGTTCAATTTAAAAAGATTGATCACGAAGTTGAGGTATTAGTTGGTGCTAATCTCACATTACGGTGCGTTCAAATAATAAATGAACCAGTTTACATATCTATCTCTTCCATGAATCAATTTCCTATTGCTATAGTAAACAACTCACGTCTTGTGGAGAACAAAAATGACACATATCGCTTCATTTCTTTACGGGGCGAGGAGCGTGTTTTTCACGATCTTACCGTATTGCAGGTAACTCGACAATTTGACGCAGCTGTATTTCATTGTGTTAGTTTAAAGACTTTCTCTCCTCAATCGATAGCTTTAAACGTGTTGTTTACACCTAACAGTGACTCTCCACAATGCTTCACCAATGTTAATCCTCTAGCTTTCATGTGGTATGAAATCGGTGAACCGATTTATTTTGCATGTGTCTCAGAAGAAGCTAATCCAAGGGTTAATCTCACAATCACTGATTCTCTCGAACCGATCAAACGTGATAGTAACACCGCAGTTTCTCTAAAGAAGAATGAAACACACATAGTACTAAACTTAACTTTATCACTAAAATCTTCCTGGAACAACAGTGTATTTTATTGCATATTAACACAGGTCTCACCAGGAGTTATAAATTACAACAGAAGTTGTTCATTTGGACCAGCTGCCATTATCAATGACTTGAGCGTTATCACGTCTACCTCCGTTAATGCCATTGGAGGTGGTCCAGCCCGTCTGATAACTTTTACCTGCGAAAGTAATGTTAAAGATGCTAAGAAAGAATGGCGTATTTTACATACTCATGACCGCTCGAATATATCTCAAGAAAGCAATGG
Organism: Paelopatides confundens; assembly: GCA_011317855.2. NCBI lineage: Eukaryota > Metazoa > Echinodermata > Holothuroidea > Aspidochirotida > Synallactidae > Paelopatides > Paelopatides confundens. Next base: position 3,865 of record WXZC020000068.1, read on the forward strand.
GAAATCAACAAAATTGTATATACAACTCTTCAGTAACATTGAATATGTTACCCTTCGTGTATTTTGTATCGTTTCTTACCGTGGAACACATCGAATCAAACTAGCAGAAGCATTTGTGAGTTCTTCTGGAATAACAACGAATAATACAATGATATGTAAGTGGTTTGAATTTAAACAGATAGCTGTGTTTGCAACCTAACCTATATGCAACAGTGCATAAGAATAAAATACAGGCATATAATAAGTTTGTTACATTTCCTCTCATAACGACGAATAAACAAAACAATTAATCAAGGCCCACCACTTTCATATCAGATATGTACATATATAGACGTTGTATAATTTACATATAAACCTCATTTTGGTCTTCATCAGTGGAGGTGACATAAAATAGAAAATAAAAACTATTGCATATAATGGGTTTTTTTTTTCAATATGTTCGTTAGACCCTAATATACTGGGTGGTGCATTGTTTGAAATGGTGTAAACAAATACGGACTAATCCTGGCTCTACACTCATACTACACATACATGTACTCAATAAATATATATATTTATATATATGTATATTTTCGCATTGTGTCTTGTTACAAAGAGCATATTCGTATCAACTTGCTACTTTCACATTATAAGGGTGCGCCAATTTTCATTTTATTAAGCCACGCCATTTAAGTATACTTGTCCTGACTCTGAGATCTTTATAGCCTACAGTTAATTCTAAAATAGAATTGAAGGTATCTCGTTGATCATTTCAACTTTAAAAGTATATTGTAGAAGTTCCCGTTTTAATTACAAACAGCTAAAAGGAATCAAACATATACACTACTTAGGTATATTTTTAGACTACTTCGGTGTTAATGTTAAATTGACATATATCGTTTTCGTTCCTATTGGGCCCTCTGTCCTCAACTCTCTATACGCTACTTAACAAACTTTCATTATCGTATTTGTTATGATATTTCATAGTTCGGTATTATTGTATTCCCGTTGTGAACGTACATTGCTGAAATTCTCGCTTAATATTAAAGTCCAAAACGATGACTGATTTATCGATGTAAACGATTATTTCCTCTATTTTAATTCATATGAATATTTGATTAGTGGTGTAAAATATATAGTCAATAGTTTCAGTTATATTACGACACTAAGCTGCCGCATATACATATGGGAAGTCGAAATGACTTGTAAATGCCCCTCCGGTAATCCCGTTTATAAACCTGACGAACCTAAATCTCTCTGATAGCTTAGATGGATCAACGGCATGATTTGCCAAATATGCAATCATTTCTGCATGTGCTAGTAATCCCGCCTATGAACCAGACGAACGTAAATCTACCCGATATCTGAGTGGATAATCACCCTGGCGGTACTTTGTTTCCGACAACTGGGAGATTGTATTCGACAAATGGCATGATTTTCCAGACACCCCCTCCTCCCAGTATGAGGCACCTGTCCACAGTTTTTGTTTTTCGATGTTTATGTTAGTAATACATGTCAAATGCGTATGTTAGTTTGGGTTAATTTGTGCACATGGAGCAGACGAATTCGTACTCCGTTGAACCCATTAACAAAGTTTAATGTAGCATAACGATTTTGAGATGAAGCCTTTTTTAACCGATTCATACCAAGTCTCAATTTCTCTGTTGTTGTTAACATCTTCCGCATCGCCGAATTTCTCAGTAAAACAACCCCCGATTTAATGAAATTCCTATTTTGCGCACGCCACTTGGCTAGACCTTAACAGTTTTATGAATATACAACAAAAAACTTGTTTGAGGGTAGTGTGGGCCAATGTTATGACCCCCCGTAGCGCCGCCACTGCCACTGGGTGCAATATAATATAAAATAAAACTATTGCATATATAGTGGCTAATTTGTTTCAATATGTTTCGTTAGATCCTAAGATACAGGGTAGTGCATTGTTTATTTTCGCATTGTGTCTTGTTACAAAGAAAATTTTCCTATTGAAGCTACTTTCAGATTAATAGGGGTGCGGCAATTTGCATTTTATTAAGCTACACTGTTTACTTAGTGTACGGAGTCTGAAATATTTATAGTATACACTAGTTCATTCCAAATATCTCGTTTACAATTCCAACTTTATAATTATATTGTAGAAGTTCCAGTTTTAATTACAAACGGCTAAAGGAATCTATCAGATATACATACACTATTAAGGTATATGTTTGGACTACTTCGGTGTTAATGTTAAATTGACATATATCGCTTTCGTTCCTATTGGGCCCTCTGTCCTCAACTCTCCCACGCTACTTCACAAACTTTTATTATCGTGTGTGTTATATTTCATAGTTCGGAATTTTGCTATACTCGTTGTGAACGCATATTGCTGAAATTTTCGCTTATGATATTAAAGTCCAAAACGATGACTGATTTATCGATGTAAAGCATTGATTTCCTCTAGTTTAATTCATATTGATATTTGATTAGTGGTGTAAAATATATAGGCCTAGTCAATAGTTTCAGTTATATTACGACGCTAAGCTGCCATATATATTTCAATTCATTATTTGTAATGGATATTCTTTTAGTGGTGTAAAATTGTATAGTATGTCACTTCTCAATATTCTGCTTTAAGCTTCACAGGAAGTACAAAACAGCTGCTTTATAATCTATACAATTAGGGTATAATTACTTGCAACCTCAGAAACATCATTACAAGCAGAAAGAATTCAAGAGGTTACCGTGGTGTAGCGGTTATCACGTGTGCCTCACACGCACAAGGTCCCCGGTTCGATCCCGGGCGGTAACACGAATTTTGTTGTTTAGTTGGGGGTATAAACAAATTAATTCTACATTTTTTGTCGTTTTCTTTTAATACTAATAATTGTTATTTCTATTGTATATAATATATGCTATTATCATGTTTTTGTTTATATAACTATTATCATTTCAATGTTGTGTGTATCATTTCAGTCTGGCACTCAATCATACAATACATAGCCTACTGGACTCAGCAAGTTAATTGTCATACAACAGCTGGTTTGGCGTCACTAGAATCAATAATATGTTTGCATTAACTACACTGAATTATGGCTATTTCACTGCATAATAAATTTGAAATTTACTAAAAAGTATTTTAGAAAATGGGCAAAATGGAAAATGACATTTTGCAAAATGGAATTGAGCGTTTTAGAAAGTGGAAACTAATTGTCCTATATATGCCTAATAAACAATGGTAATTCGCCTCAATGTCCCTTCTATACTTAGGCATGTAAAGTAAAATTTTGTATCAGTCATGACGAATTCATTGGATTTTTAGTCAATATTTGTAAATAAGGGGGGGGTGTGGTCTTTAAGAAATGTTTATTTATCAACATTTATTCTAAGTTTTTACAAAAACTTTATAAACTTTGGGGAAAATTCGAAATAGGGTAAAATTATGTTCTACAATTTTTCATTTTAGTGAAAAACGAGGTAACTTGAGACAAAAATTGGGTTAGTTGGTGAGGGGGTCGGTGCGTTACGGTGGCCTTTGAGAAGCTTAGATGCAAAATGGTACATCTTTTGAAGTTCATTGATGTTCTATTATCTGTTATCCTAGTTTAGTGGAAACACTCCACTACTGTGCTCCCTGTACACGACACTGCTGCAGTATGGTGAAAATATAATTATCTATATTATAATGATAGATGTTGTGTGATTTTTTTTAACATGGCAAATCTCAAGTTGGGGGCGTCTATCAGGGGGATGAATCCCTTAGTACTTTTGGTGGGGGTGGGTAAAGCACCAACAGTATCGGTGGTTGCGTCCATGATATATCCCCTCCACATGTGCCCATTACAAAAGGATTACACTGAACGAGTTCTCCACACTGGACAGTGAAGTGTAAAATGCCACCCGACGTGAAGTGTAAGTTACAAGCCACTTCGGCTTCCCACATGCATATTTGACAGCTTAGCGTCGTAAAAATAACTGAAACGGATAGATCAGTGACTGCAATCACTCGAAGTTTAAAGTACCACGTGTCAGTTGCCTTTGTATGGGGTCATATAGTACGGTGTTCCTCAACCTGGGGTCCATCAAGGTTTTCAGGGGGTCCGGCGTCCGTTAGGTGTCCGTACAGGGGGTCAGTCATAGCCTTACAACATAGAAGAAACAAAAAATTGAGAGCAGATTATCTTTCTGTACATCTTTTGGTTTTCAAGATCTTCACCTTTCAAATACCTCGAGTGCATTCATTGTCTGGAATGCAACTGTGATGATGACGATGGCTCCATCAGTCCAGACATAATTGTTAATCCAATGTTTTATAAATATTAATAATAGTTTCATATAAATATGGGCACCAATTTGTCCTTGACACATGTTGTAATTCATTGTGAATATGTTAATTTTGAGATCACAAATCCCTATTGAATTTGGTGTTCCTTAAGAGGAGCTGACTTGTTGGTGTTAGTGTTAAACTAGGTAATTCAGCCACTTTGATCGATGATCATCCGATGTTTAAATGAGGGCGGCGTTTTTTTGGGGGGGGGGTGTATTTCCTCCAGTATTTTGAGTATAGGGAGGATATACCGCCCCAATTTTACTAAGTCATATTACTTGAACCCCATCTAAAAAGCTGGTCTATGATATACCACACTGTAGCAATATATTTACACACATTCTAAGTATAGAATTTTAATAAAAATCTGATTACATTTTTTTCGCACGCTTACGACTTTTCTCCGTTTTCCACAATATTCTGATCTACTTTTCAAGTGTCACCCCTGTGCCCATAACCTTTCTTCAAATAGCCTACAAACCGAGTGATAAAGTGCAACGTACCACACCCTCTCCGTACCTCACCGCCATATTCCTTACCTTATTTTGTGGCTTCCGGGGCAACGGTTTATCATATTTTTGGCAAATTAAAATATCAAAGCTGTCAATGCGAGATTAGATACATTGCAAATGTAAATAGGCACAAAACGTTCATATTTTGCTCCATTTAAAGCTCCACTTGAAAATAAATCGCCATAATTGCTTTAAATGATAATTTCTCAAAAATTTAAAGTGGTATGAAACGTAAGCTACTGTACACTGACAGCATAGTTTGTTATGGTCTATGTAGTATATCAAACTTGATTTGTGCATACTATCATCTAGTGTGAGGTGGAAGATCCAAAGGGGAGTGGGTACCGGAGGGGTATACCGTGGGTGAAAATGCACCCCCAAATGATCGATGCGTACAGTTGTCAACAGGTGTTTTCTACACCGATTGTTTTACCATAATAAAAATAGATTCACTACATTAATGATATGCATGTTATCGGAATATTTTCACTGCCTGGAGTCATGTGCACCCCCAAAATTCTCAATACATCCATTTTTCACTAGATGCTTCTGGAGAGAAACTCTTATGAAATGTGGGCACATAATTCGGGTTAAACCAGCAAGAAAACCGCTGGCTTCAAGGAGGAAACACCCCTGTACCCTTCTCCATCAATGGCTAAACCCGAAGACCCCGCCGAGGAAACCGAATGGGTGGATCTAGGTTGATCACATGGGCCCGAACCCATTTTGAGATATAAGTTACACCTACACCCACCCATATATATATACATTTCCTAAAAGTTTCTCTCCAGAAGCATCTAGTGAAAAATGGATGTATTGAGAATTAGTCCATACCATGAGCTGTGTTATTGGATTACCAGAGGAAGCATGGTAGGAAAACTCCACGTTTTCCACATTTTAATGTTTGGCATAATGCTGCATGTTATATGGCACCATTTTGTAGATATAAAAAGACGGATTTCAATATCACCTAAAGCGGAGGGCTTCCCCTCCTGTGCATATGTGAACCTCAAATGCAATGTCTCGTAATTTTATTTTGACCCATCCCCACCCGTTGCCAAATTTGTATAAACATGTTTAATTATTATTATAGCAGATAACATTATTTTCCAAATTGAATGTACATACCTTCATTTTGTTAAAATGTCCATAAATTAATGTACAATTAAATTTTCAATGCAACATAACATATATACTATATACAATATAATACAAAATTTATATAGCGCTCTAATCAGTCAAAGACTTGCTCTAAAGCGCTTCACAAAAAATAAAAAAGGAACTTAAAATGCAGTCTGATATAAGTATTATTTAATCTTTCCCCTGAAAGAAGAAACATATTTAATTGCACTGATATATTGGGGCATGGAGTTCCACGTTCGCCGTAAAGCTTAGTGTGACTTCTGGGTACTTCAAGTAGGTATTTGTTGGACGACCGAAGATTTCGTGTAGGATGATACTCGTTAACCACATCTGTAATAGTTTATAGTTTCAGTTATTTTACGACGCTAAGCTGCCACATATACATGTGGGAAGCCGAAGTGGCTTGTAACTTACACTTCCACGTCGGGTGGCATTTTACGCCCATACACCCGTGGCCCCACTCTGATACGATAACGCTGAGCACCCAGCAGTACAGCAGTATGCCCCTTTTTAAAGTCTTGGCAATGACTCGACCATGAATCAAACTCCCAACCTCCCGGCTGCAAAGCGGATGCTCTAACCACTACCACTGAATTGAATACGGCTTTTAACTGGTAACTAGTGTAGGTCTTTAAGAATTGGAATGATGTGATAATGTAGTATAGTGTGGCTCCACTTTGCTCATTATACTCTCGCTGGTTAATCCGTTCAACCACACCTTTCAGGCAACGTACAATGCAATTACAATACATCGAATCATTAGTGAAACTTTTAATGCAACATAAAACATATAGACATTGGTTGGCACCATTTTGCTACTATATGGCACAATTTTGTGTGTGGCGACCTTGAATTTCTTATTTTTCTTTCACCCCTCCCCTTAACCCCTCACATGGACACCATTCGCGTGTACAGTGGTCGCAACAAATTGTTATGAAAACTTGTAGAACATAAATGAGATGCTGCAAATGATAGCACCATTTTGCATCTAAGCCCCCTTACATGAACAAAAAAGTTCTTAGATTCTTCCCCTATACCACGGACATATATAAACATTTGCAGCCTCCTACCAACAAATCCCTAACTCCATTTCAATTTAATTACCATTGTCCCATCCATGTGAACGTATACACGTCATGTTGGGTAAAATTCCCATACCTCACACTTCACAATTAATTAAAATGTTAACGCAACACATCAAAAGGACGTTTTAGCAAGGGGTTGGACTTATAACATTCCCATAATCCCGTAACAGACATAGATCCGTTTTTTTCACAAGTTCGCGGAGAAATATATATCCTTGGCTCCTTGCGGAAAATTGTGCACCCCAAACAAAAATCATCTTTCCGCCCACAGTGCATTCATTGGTTTATCCTTTTCCTTTCTCGGTCGCTAAATGTTTAGGCAATTAATATTGTGTATAATGTTATCCTTTAATGTAATACATTAACACTATGTGATGTATTTGCGTGATGGGGAGACGGTATACGTTGGAAACACAACCAGCTGCTTTAAGTCATTGTTTAGGGTGTTGATAATACTGCTAGGATTGATTAATCGTCGAGTATATATTATATCACCTACCAACAAAGACATTATTAAACAATGTATAAAATATAATATAATATCAGAGCTCTATTAACATTCAAGTTCTTTCAGTTTTAGTTTTATTTCATTTTCATATTTAGGTAAGCCCAATCTCATATTGAAAACTTGTTCATGACTTTTACTGAGCTATGTATGAATAGTTTTTTTTGTGGGAATTGTGAGCGTGGGAATTACTTCACATCGCGGAAGTTGAGAGCGTATAAAACGTAGACAATAGACAAGTCTTGTTATATCGTTATAAGTAGCTTTTCAGACTGGAGTGTTTATGAATGATACAGAAACTGGCACAAAGGCCAGAATAATGTCCCCGCAGCATAAATAGATAACCCAGAGTATGATATCCAGCGACACGTGTGTTATGCACAGCTCCATTATGGCGTTGTATAATGTCTAGATCAGTGACGTGTCCGTTACCTTCCTTTGCATGGGGTCATATAGTATAGCTTTTTAATTCATTTGTCGATTCTAGAACACATTTTTTTTCCTCAAATTTCTTCGCGAAGCGATGATCAAAATATTACCGCACGGGGAAACAGATGAGGGTTAGATAAAAGTTATAGTCACAGTCAGTGGCGTAGCCACGGATGCCTGGTGTATGCCGGTTGTTCAAATCGTGTTTCACTCCAACAATTGCAAATAACAACACTATTTGCATCCAATCCTTCTTACATGAACAAACATTGCTCAAGGTTTAGAGTTCCCTCCTTATTTGAAAATTTTCCCAAAATGTATCATTTTTAAAAACTATTTTTGCATCTAAGACCACTTACATCCTTCCCCAAGACGGACAACCACAACACATTGCGTCCTAACAAAATATGGTGCACATCTCTGTTATGGGTTCAACGGAATACAATGTATGTTGTTCTCTGTACACACAGTAACCCCGAATAACATATTTGAAATTATTTGACTAATAAAAACAATTGTGGATATATCCTAAATTTATTTCCAAAGGTGCAAAGGTAGCATAATTTTGCATATAAGCACATTTAATGATGTATTTCTCAAAGGACACCCTCCCACTACGACTCTCCACAGGATAGCCATTAACACCCCTCCCCACGACTTAAAAATCCTAGCTACGCACCTGGTCACGATCGATGGTTACGCTATCCCTATCGGAGTGACTTGGGGCCTATGTGGTAGACCCGGTAGTAAGGGGTCCATGGGATTTTGTGGATAATGAAAAAGTGTCCGTGGTACAAATAAACATACCTCAAGCCCGACAGAGCATATTTATTCACGATATTTACAATATTTAAATTTGGAATAATTAGTCTCATTTGTGTAAAAATATATACATATATTGATCTCTAGCAACCTAGTCAGGTGGGTGATCACGATATGGGTTGTCCACCGGATATTTTGTATTTTGAGTACTCAAATCCCTGACGTTTTACGTGTTAGATTGTGGAATTTTGGCAAGTTTCGTATAGTAGCTCGAAAGTAATCTTTGCCGTCATACCAAGTCCCTGCAATATTTCGCTCATGATATGGTATTGACCGTTTGTCTTCCTATCTGATTATACGGATATTGAGTCGATCTATCATATGGCCTGGGCCTATAATCGTACGGCCTTAGCTTTTACGATACATGTTCTAATGAACCCATAATGGAAAACCTGCACTTTCATTACGGTATGTTTATTAGAGTTATATAGATTAGGCAATCTTCACACGAGTCAACCCATAATATCTTCAAAGTAATTTCATTAATATGAACCATGATTCGTAATTTATTACCAACTATATCCAACCCGTTGTCAAAGTGATTAAAATAGATTAAAAGATGCTCGACACCGTGGTACATTTTAGACGACGCTATATAGCCTACGGCCGTCTGCATAGCGCCCAGGGTGCATAACTTGTTCAGTGTAATCTTTTTTTATTTGGCACATGTGGAGGGGATATATCATTGACGCAACCACCGATACTCTTGCCATGTTAAACAAAACACACAACATCTATCATTATAATGTAGATATATTTTCACCATACTGCAGCAGTGGCGTGTACAGTGGCGCACTAGTGGCGTGTTTTCACTAAACTAGGATAATACATTATAGAACATCAATGAACTTCAAAAGATGTACCATTTTGCATCTAAGCTTCTCAAAGGCCACCAACAAACCCAATTTTTGTATCAAATTACCTCGTTTTTCACTATAATGAAAAATTGTAGAACATAATTTCACCCTATTTCAAATTTTCCCCAAAGTTTATAAAGTGTTTGTAAAAAAGAATAAATGTTGATAAATAAACATTTCTTAAAGACCACACCCTCCCCCTTATTTGCAAAATTTCCCAACAAATTAACAAATATTGACTAAAAATCCAATGGATTCGTCATGACTGATGGCCTACTTAAATTTACCTTTACATGCATAAGTATAGAAGGGGCACTGAGAGGGGACATTGTTTATTAAGCATATAGGACAATTAGTTTCCACTTTCTAAAACACTCAATTCCATTTTGTAAAATGTCATTTTCCATTTTGCCCATTTTCTCAAATACTTTTTACTAAATTTCAAATTAATTTTGCAGTGAAATAGCCATAATTCAGTGTAGTTAATGCAAACATATTATTGATTCTAGTGACGCCAAACCAGCTGTTGTATGACAATTAACTTGCTGAGTCCAGTAGGCTATGTATTGTACGATTGAGTGCCAGACTGAAATGATACACACAACATTGAAATGATAATAGTTATATAAAAAAAAATGATAATAGCATATATTATATACAATAGAAACAGTAATTATTAGTATTAAAATAAAACGACAAAAAATGTAGAATTCATTTTTTTTATCCCCAATTAAACAACAACAACAACAACAAAATTGGTGTTACCGCCCGGGATCGAACCGGGGACCTTGTGCGTGTGAGGCACACGTGATAACCGCTACACCACGGTAACCACTTGAATTATTCCTGCTTGTAATGATATTTCTGATGTTGCAAGTAATTATACACTAATTGTATATATTATAACGCAGCTGTTGTACTCCCAATGAAGCTTAAAGCAGAACATTCTATACAATTTTACACCACAAAAAGAATATCCATTACAAATAATTAATTGAAATAAAGGAAATCATGCTTTACATCGATAAATCAGTCATCGTTTAGGATTATAGAGTGGATTAAACAATATAAATAACAATGGAGTCCTAGCTAACTGTGTAAAACAAACGTGTGTGTGACACCCAACTTGTAAACATGATATCTGAAGAAGGGAAGCAGTGACAGATGTCATACTTTGCATGTGGATATAACATATTGATTACAAGAGGCCTATTGTTTTTAGTGAATGTCAAATGTCAATTGAGGTCACCAGAGGCCAAAACAAGAAACCTATTATTTTTGGCAGAAGTCAAAAGTATGTGAATACAGTAGCTAGTAAACCTCAGCAGATATCATACTTAAGAATCTTAACTTGGATTAAGTTTATATGTATATTGTCCATTGTTTATATGTATATTCTTACAGTGCAAAACTTTGGATAATACTGTTAAGTAACAGGTAATCTTAATCATCACATATGGTAGTCCAGACAATAAAATCTGTTTATTCTTGTACATGACTTTTAATTCAAACAGTTTGTACTCTATGACAGTGATTGTAACAGGTGACTGTTATCTGTCATCACATGCCTGAACAAGAGGTTAATCTTATCTTTCTGTCAGTATCACCTAGTACTTTGACCAGGGAGCTGTTATAGATGACAACCCCCTGTTCTTACCTTGGAAGTCAAGTGGTGGTCTCAAAAACAATTGTGAAACATTCAATAATATTTTAAAGGGATTACATTGCAGTAAACATTTCTTACTGGTAGATGCAGGATGATCTTGACTGGTTACAGATTAGATTGTTAAAGTTTATATTCTCAGAAAACTGCTCATCCAATGACAGTTTAAGTCACAGCTTCTCTTCAGTTCGAGATCATTGGAATGTGACCCTAGAAATCACAAGCATATTGATATGGACTTGATTTATGTACATTTCTTATTTACACATCCTGGAAAATTAGTAGATGATGAGTTTGCTCACATGTTTCTTGATTTTTTTGGCAAAGGAAATTGGCTGACTCTGTACTGTAAGGGGTAATTTTGTCCCACTTAATAGTCTAGATGGAAATCTTGTAGTTTCATACAGGTAAATTTATGCATGCAATTGCATGTATGTAAGTTACCCATGTACTTTGTATTTACATTACCTATCTATACTTACCCTAGTCAACATCTAAATTGCATGATTCCTCAAATCTTAGCTCAAATGGAGATACTGTTAGTGATAAATTATGCAGCCGAGGTCACTGAACATGGCGGCCCATGCTCAGTCATGACTCATTCAAATTCCTCCAAAAATTGCGTATAGGCGTGATTAAATATGTTTATGCTTTCAGGGGAAAGATTAAATTATACTTCATTTTAGACTGAGGACAGATTCTGGTGTCCTGTCAAAGCTCTTAGTATGAGGCCTCATTTGGACCTCCACTAGACTCTTCATCCTCCCTTGGAGCCCCTACACGGCGGCCTCCAAGGGTACCGTTCTGCAATGGCTGACCGAAGTGTTCTTGCCGCATGCCCAGGGTAGACCACAGGCACACATGGCCCGGGGGCAATCAGCGTCTTGGGGTCCTTTCGCAGGCGTGCCCATTCTCTTTTGAAAGCGGCAGCCTGAAGGACACCCTCTACTTTCGTCGCCGGCTCCCTCTCGGATCCTCTCACTGACGATGCGGCCTTCAGCAGAGCTGCCCTGTTGCTCCCTTTTCAAAGGTTGGGCCGCCCGCCAGTTTAACGGTGCCATTTTGTATTTAGATGTTGACCAGGGTAAGTATATATAGGCAATGTATATTCCCCAAAACTTACTGGTTTGGGTATTTACGAGCCTCTATACTTACCCTGGGCAACATTCCCACCACCCACCCGGCGGCTGTGGGAAGCCCAATTTCCTTCAGATGATGGGCCCGGTCTATCTCCCTTGCGAGCTTCGCAGGAGCAGGGCCTATACTTCTTGCCGCCTTAGTGTGGTCCGCCCGCAGAGACTCTCTTACATTCTCAGAGGAGAGCTACGCCAGAGAGTCATCTTCTAGCCAGGGCATGGGTATCCGTTCTTCGGCCAGGAGACGCTAGCAAGAAAGCAGGTTTCTAGGAGTCAGCGCTGCTGCACTCTGGATTCCATTTTCGGCATCTGAAAGATGACTGCGCATGGGTGGCCCAAACTGAACAAATTAACGCTAAAGGGGGTATCTCTGGTAGAATTGAGATTAGATGAATCAATGCATTTATATGTTGCCCAGGGTAACTATTGACTAAGAGGCTCATAAATACCCAAACCAGTACGTTTTGGGGATTGTGAGGGTTGTCCAGTGGTCTGAGACAATTAAATTTCCTTTCGGACAACTAAAACTATCCTTGAGGTTCTCCAGGGAATCACCAGTTTATTGGTTCTCCGAGGAATCATCAGTCTATTGGTTCTCCGAGGGATCACCAGTTTATTGGTTCTCCGAGGTATCACCAGTTTATTGGTTCTCCGAGGGATCACCAGTTTATTGGTTCTCCGATGGATCACCAGTTTATTGGTTCTCCGAGGGATGACCATTTTATTGGTTATCCGAGGGATCACCAGTTTATTGGTTCTCCGAGGGATGACCAGTTTATTGGTTCTCCGAGGGATCACCAGTTTATTGGTTATCCGAGGGATGACCAGTTTATTGGTTCTCTGAGGGATCACCAGTTTAATGGTTCTCCAAGGGATGACCAGTTTATTGGTTCTCCGAGGGATGACCAGTTTATTGGATTTACTTTGCGAGTTCTATACTTACCGTGGCCAGCCTACAAATTTGCATTAATCCCATTAACTGATCTAATTGGGGGTTAATATAACGGGAAGGGGGCGGAGCTACCGCCCACAAAGCGGAGCCTCCGCCTCCAACACGTCACAATTTTCTCCCCCGCCCACCTTGTGGACGTGGAATAACTCGATCTTTTATCGGACTCTATTACTGTTTTCTAAACGGACTTTTTACGTGGATTTTCCCGTTCTTTGGGAGTTCTTTGGGATGTACTGTGTGCAAGAAGGGATTCCTGACAGGAATTAGAGCACTTGTCAGTGCTCTACACGTATCGTTACATTTCCTTAAATTTCTTGTACACGTTGGCTAGGTTTCGTTGTTAGCCTAGCCGCGAGGTAGCCTAGGCTTCCTCGCC
>WXZC020000069.1:0-17626 GCA_011317855.2 Paelopatides confundens
TCTACCATGGATGTGACGTAGGCCTATAGGTACATCTACCATGGATGTGACGTAGGCCTACAGGTACATCTACCATGGATGTAACGTATGCCTACAGGTACATCTACCATGGATGTGATGTAGGCCTGCAGGTACATCTACCATGGATGTGATGTAGGCCTGCAGGTACATCTACCATGGCTTTGACATAGGCCTGCAGGTACATCTACCATGGATGTGACGTAGGCCTGCAGGTACATCTACCATGGATGTGACGTAGGTCTGCAGGTACATCTACCATGGATGTGACGTAGGCCTGCAGGTACATCTACCATGGATGTGACTTAGGCCTATAGGTACATCTACCATGGATGTAACTTATATGTACATCTACCATGGATGTGATGTAGGCATGCAGGTACATCTACCATGGATGCGATGTAGGCCTACAGGTACATCTACCATGGATGTGACTTAGGCCTACAGGTACATCTACCATGGATGTGACGTAGGCCTACAGGTACATCTACCACGGATGTGACGTAGGCCTATAGGTACATCTACCATGGATGTGACGTAGGCCTACAGGTAAATGTACCATGGATGTTATGTATGCATGCAGGTACATCTACCATGGATGTGACGTAGGCCTGTATGTACATCTACCATGGATGTGATGTAGGACTACAGGTACATCTACCATGGCTTTGACATAGGCCTGCAGGTACATCTACCATGGATGTGACGTAGGCCTACAGGTACATCTACCATGGATGTGACGTAGGCCTATAGGTACATCTACCATGGATGTGACGTAGGCCTACAGGTACATCTACCATGTATATGATGTATGCCTGCAGGTACATCTACCATGTATATGGTGTATGCCTGCAGGTACATCTACCATGGATGTGACGTAGGTCTACAGGTACATATACCATGAATGTGACATAGGCCTGCAGGTACATCTACCATGTGTGTGACGTAGGCATGCAGGTACATCTACCATGTATGTGATGTAGGCCTATAGGTACATCTACCATGGATGTGACGTAGGCCTATAGGTACATCTACCATGGATGTGACGTAGGCCTACCAGGCCTGTACCGAGATTGTATTGAGCAAGGGGGGCCAAAAATGATAAACACTAACACTTTCAATATATCTGACCCCACCCCATCCCCCATTGGTACAGGCCTGCCTACATAGATTAAGTGTCAATATATGTTTTCTTGAGTTACTAAACAAGTTTCAATGTGATAGTGTATTTAGGAGATGTTACATTACAAACACAACTGGGTACTATAAATAGAGGTTGGCTGAATATTAACAATTAATATAGTCATGGTCAGATTTATGTTACATTCTTCATGATGTCAGTATATAGTGTTAATCCCAGAATTAAGTAAGAGCTGAATTGGATATTGGTAGCAGATTATATAGGCTTTAAATCTAACCAAAATTATTATCAGTTTCTATCATAATGTAATTCTGCTTGTTTAATTGTGCCTGTCAAACCAGCTATCAAGTTCATGCATGTATCACGATTTCTCACTTTTGACATCTGTAGAGTTTTTGCAAGTATTGGACAGACTCCTGCCCATTTGAAGTTGGTCACATGACTTTAAAACTGACTAATCAAGAGGATCGAGGGTTCTATGTGTATCGAACGTTTAAGATATCACATCGTTTTGACAAGGTAATGGTATATATCTAACACTGTCAGTAATTTTCACATTAAACAATTACTACCATAAAGTGGGGTAACTTTGACATGTGGAGAAAGTTTGACATCTAACAACAAGTGATTTTAAACAGTATGCTGTTTTAACAAGTTGTGTATTTGAATGAATTTTGGGCTATATCGATCAGACAACTTCAAATGAATTAAATTTGTTCAAAATTAGTGTTGTCTGGGTGTTGCTATCAATCATTTAAAAGTACATACGGCATGTTTTGTTTGTATGCTATGGTTGCAGTCATGTTCAAAGCTACCCCATTGAATGGTCATATATAATCTCTGCATCAAATGTCATCACGTGATTACATCACATGAGTTTTCCAATATAGTACTGCTATCCTTCCCACCCCCCAATATAATTTTTGCTTGTGTGTCAAATAGTAGAAATGCCATCAAGAGATTGCATCATAATAGCAGGACATCACTTGAGTTTTCCAATACAGTACCGATATCTTATCCACCCTCGCACAACACGATAGCCATCTCAAAAAAATATAATCATCTGTGTGTCAATGGTAGAAATGTCATCAAGTAATTGCGTCATATATTTATAGAACATCACTCGGTTTTTCAATATGGTACCCCTAATATATAATCCTCCACACAAACACATTAATTTGGCTACCTCCAAAAATCGGGACAGAAATGTACGGAGAGCATTCCACCTGTCCTGATTTTTTGGTACAGAGTTGCCACTTTTAGAGAACTGCCTTCAATCAGGGTAAATTCTTTCTTAGGTTGGTCTACTAAATGTCCATGATATCGTGTAACTATTCGTCATTTAGCAGATCGGGAGATGCTCCATTTTCGGGGGCATTTAAACAGCAGAGACTTTGCACACAACCCACTGGCAGCAGCAGCAGTGGTAGCCATTAAATGATCGCTTTCAACAATTTACACTACGAACAGTGTCCCCCGTCTGTTTGTATTGACGTAAATTTATCTGGCTAGAGATTCACTGCAATGTGTCTGTTGAAATGTCTGTGGCAATTCAATTCACAAAATATCTCACTGTTTACTTTGGATTTTCCTAAAAATTGACACAGTGAATCACTAATCATCACTAGATCAGCAACTTTTCTAATGAATATTCATGTTCTGTACAATCCTTTGAAATATAAAAAATCCAGAGGACTAGAAACTATTTACATATTAACCCTTTGCTATGTATTGTCTGCAGCCTATTGCATCCTGGGAAGATTTGAAAGTAGCACTGGAATTTTCTCTATTAATGGAAAACTATTTTTCTCCCAAACTGTTTAATTAAGTAAACTTCAGGCAATTTCTATTAAATATTAGTATTTCCTAGCTGACTCAACACATGGATTTTTGAAGTCTACTTGTGGTTTTCATGTGTATGTGGGTCTTACTGTTTCAGAAAGAGATAACAGTCCAACACATGTATTTAAAGTCTTGGGATGAGGAGAACATTTATGATATTACAAGACTCATTGTTGAGATGGAGAAGCTTCAAGAAGGCCACAGCTCAGATAAGGGGCCTCCTATTGTGCACTGCATGTAAGTATTACATCACATTTACTTTCATTTATGTTCCTGTCTTGTTGCAATACTTGTGTGATATAGTTAGGAATTTTAAGCAAGGGGCTCAGGAATGGCAACCATATTTATGCTCTGCCTTTTTCTCACCTATATATATTGTGTAGACTGAACCCAGAGAAAGGGAAGTACATGTTTATTGGTTAGGGTGAGGGATCACCAAATTATTGTGGAGGAGAATTATACTTCCTCTAGACCAACATCTAAACCCAAACATGACCAAAATTTTCTTAAAGGGCACAAAAAAAGAAAAATAATCTCAAAGGCTACAAAGTCCCCATCCAAACCTATTTCCATTTTTAGCTCATACCAGCAAAGCTGGTGAGCTTATACAATCACACAGCATCTGTCTGTCCACAATTTGCAAATTGCTTCTTCTCCTACAATGTTTCATAGATTTTTTTATGAAAGTTGGACATAATAATCATTAGGTGGTGGGCCATTTGGGGTGTGCAGGAAATAGAGATCAAAGGTCATTTAGGGGACGTTGTTTGGAAATACACAAAATGCTTCTTCTCCCACAAGACATCTTTAGCAAATGTTGCCAATTCTATAATTGGTATGTAGATGTTCCATGTTGAGTACAAAGAGCCTATTGTTTTTTGTGAAAGTCAACGGTCATTTGAGGTCACCAACGTGCAAAATGTTAAAACCTTGTAAACACGATATCTCAAGAAGGGAAGCTAGGGCAATTCTTATAATTGGTATGTAGATGTTCCATATACAAGAAGTGTATAATTTTTCATGAAAGTCCAAGGTCATTTGAGGTCAGAATAAGTGAAAATGCCAAAAACTTGTAAACATGGTATCTCATTAGGGACTTACTTCATACATTTGGATGGACCATAATAAGTACAATAGGCATATTGTTTTTTGTGAATGTCAAATGTCATTTGAGGTCAGTGGCACGCAAAATGTGAAAAACTTGTAAACACGATATCTTAAGAAGGGAAGCATGGGCAATTCTCATAATTGGTATGTAGATGTTCCATGTCGAGTACAAGAAGCCTATTGTTTTTTGTGAAAGTCGAAGGTCATTTGAAGTCGCCAGAGGTGAAAAAGCCAAAAACCATGTCTCATTAAGGGAAGCATAGACTTCATACATTGCATGTTGATGACCCATAGTAAGTACAATAAGTCTATTCTTATTCATGAAGTCCAAGGTCATTTGAGGTCACCAGATGTCAAAATGCCAAAACCTTGTAAACAGGCATCTCAATAAGCGAAGCAGGGACTTATCTCATATATTGCATGTGGATGACCCATAATGCGTACAACATGCCTATTAATTTTTGTGAAGGTCATTTGAGGTCACCAGTGTGCAAAATGTTAAAATCTTGTAAACACTATTTTGAGAAGGAAAGCTTGGGCAATTCTTATGATTGGTGTGTAGATGTTCCATGTAGGTTACAAGAAGTGTATTGTTTTTTTTGTGAGGTCAATTGAGGTCACAATAGGTGAAATGCTAAAACCTTGTAAACATGGTATCTCATTAATAGAAGCATAGACTTATTATGGCATAATAAGTACAATAATCATATTGTTTTTTGTTTAGGTCAAAGGTAATTTGAGGTCACCAAGGGCAAAATAATCCAACCTTTTTAAACAAGGAATCTCAAAAAGGGAAGCATGGACTTATCTCATACATTGCTTGTGGATGACACATAATGAATGAGTACTAGAAGTCTATTACTTTTTGTGAAGGTCAAAGGTCACTAGAGGGCAAAATGTGGAAACCTTGTAAATATGACTTTTCAAAAAGGGTGATTTGGGCAATTATAACTGGTATGTACATTGCACGTGGATGACCCACAGTATTGAGGTCAGTGGTCACTTGTTGTAAGCAGAAGTCAGAATGTGAAAATCTTGTATTTTAAGAAGGGGAAGCTTGGACAGGATGTTTTACATAACATGTGGATGTATCATATCAAGTACAAGATTGTGTAAGTTATCTTTCATTTTACTGTAGATGATCATACATACTGTTCCAACGTATTATAAATCATAAAAACCTCAATGCATTTTTGCATTTCTGGTTGAGCATTACGAGCATGTCAAAATACCAAAATTACCCCCAAATCCCAAAACATGAAGGAAATAATACTGCAAATATATATGAAGTTATAAATGATGTACAAGGTCAAAGGTTAAACTGGCATTTTTTCAACAAATTGTGTCACAAACTCCTCCTAAACCGCACATGACACACGCGTATGATACATGTGCTCACACACCGCCTTGAACTTCTAAACCGTGTAATCAATAACCGTCTGACATACATAGCCTAGTAGTTGTATGCATAACTCGCCTGGTTACATCATAAATAGAATGAGATATGCAACTCCATGGATTGCATACTTGTTCAAGTGTATTCAAAATTATTTCCATAACAGGTAGGTTTATTTTTATTTTTACATTACTGATGTAATTTACACCCACTGCTGAACTGGGGCATCGATAAGACAATTACAACTATGTATGGTAGAATGTGTTCATATATTTCCTACCAGTGATATGAATTAGTTTACCACAATATAAATGTTATGCACACAGGACATCAACTCAAAATCAAAACCAAAAATATATGTTATAACTTCCAAAATGACAAACTGGGCCAGGGATGGGATTTTGTTTTCAAAGTTGAGGGAGAATTATAACTTTGAAAATGTGTTTTTCTTGATCTGTGTCCATGTCTGAAACATGTTCTGTATGGTGGCTTGAGAGCAGGGGTGTCTCATATTTTTGGGAAAAATATAGCAATTTTGAGGTTACCTACAAAAAAGATGCAATGTTAACATGCAAAATCATATATAATATGTGTGATGTGTTGCATTGATTGAATGTTTCATTAATTTTGCAGTGTAGGCCTACTGTATGGACAATCTACCCAAGTGGACTTTTCTACATTCACATGGAGGGCAATAACAATTATGTGACATGTTTAGGGATAAAATGTGTCAAAGGGAAAGGAGTTTAAGGGGATATAAATACAAGTTTTAAGGTCACATATATGCAAAATTTTGCCAAATATAACATGCAAAATTATACCAGATAGTTAAAAAGAATACAAGTGGATGGGGAGTGTAAATCGACCCCTGTAATCCCGTCTATGAATCGGACCAACATGAATCGACATGAGAGATTAGATGGATCATCGTCCAATAACACCTTTGCAACAAACCACACTACTTCCCCAGCAACCTTTGTCAACACTTTAGATCAGCTGTTCTCAAACTTGTTTGGTCTACCGCCCCTTCTGTCCTCTTAGACCGGCCCGATGCTCCCCTTGTATTATCGTTCGTGGTGGGATACCCAACAGACAATAGGTTTGTCCGAAATTATGTAGATTGGAAGCAAAAATAAATACTTATGTTACTTTCCTTTTTTATTTTGCTCCATGATTTATGTGGAACGATGCAAATGTCATATTGCGTCGGCAGACGGCAACATTGTATCGCCACAAGTTCAAGCGAACTCTTGTTTCTGCATAGAGCTTCAGAGATATATGGCAACCCCATAGCTTGCCAGCCCATCCCCAAAGCAAATAATTACCAGTCCCCCCAGCCCTACTACCCATGGACTCTGGAGCACCCCTGAAAGTTCATGGGCGACAGGGAGCACTTTGAGAACGGCTGCCTTAGGTCGATCATCCCCTTGACGAGTCTCTATATGTTCGCCACAGCTTGGGAACTTCTCTTGAAACATAGCATGATTTTCCAGACGAACAGCAGGATCATACGCAAACCATTTGTGGACCCCCCCCCCATTGTATAACCTCTGTATACATATATAGCTGTGATTGCCATTAGGTGTTTCTTGTTCATGTAATAATACTTTATACATATCATGCATATGTAATATTTCTTTGCCGGGATAATGCATCTGGTATAACAAATATGTGTAGCAGTGTTTGTGCAGAGAACCATAGTCTATTGTCTAAATGAACACATTTCATGAACCCCAAAGGTGCTATGATAAATGTAAATATTAAATTATTCCCTGTGTTGGCATATTCATTCCATCTAGCCAACTTTATGTTTAGAAGATACTGATCAACTTAACTTATACATCTAATTAAGAAATATGTTGGAACAGCTCTCCCACTACCCTTTCTCATACCACTTGTGACAAGATCTTAATGGTATACATGACTCAAGGTAAAAGCTACTTCACCATTGGCTACCAATGTTACCAATGCACGTTCAATCTTGAAAAAACAACAAATTAACATTAATGTGTGGAATGTGGATGTCGTCATTAAATTAGCCTATTAGGCCATTATAGGCTACAAACATTTCTGCACCCAAAAGTTTTACTTAGTAGATTTATCATATTTCAACACAAGTTTTTAAATATTCATTAACATGGAATCTCGATGGACAGACAATCATACACTTTTGTTTGTACAGAAATAGTAATATTGTTCAATCATTAACTGTTTCATCATGGAATATTTCTTCATCCAGACAAATATTAAAATACAGGCAACTTGGCCATTACAAATTTCCGCCAACACTGAAATCAAATCTTAAACGACTTAGCGTTGTTTGAGGTGGAGTAAGTAATGCTTTACTTTTTGAAAAAGAAAACTATTTTTTTGTAGCATTATGAGAAGGTCTTGATGTTGTAGTTTGCACAGTGGGTTTCGATGAGTGTTAAGATAATTCAGCAGGCATGTACATTTTCGCAACCTTTCCCTGCTCTTGGGGCCCTAACATCTCTGGATGAGCGTGTACCGGAAGCATTTTACCACTTTCGCATATACTATGGCAGGTGAAGGCACCCCACATCATTGCAGTGTAACTGTGGTGAACAAAGTTGTTTTGAAATGACTTGAAAATTGAAACAAGTTTATTCACAAACCAGATATAACCAAATCCAGGAAAACCAAACTCATTACTGTGCACTTAACGACGGTACATGCGTCCAGAGACCTCCTTATCGCATTGCTGCATTTGAAATGCCGCCAAACTCTGACTTTTGTCTGTTTTAGGCAATTAATAGTTCAGGGTCACTCTATTTGTGGAAGGGAAAATTTGTTGCAGAAGAGATTATATGGAGATAAATGGTCTCATAGTAAGCTAAAATGCAGCAATAGGATAATGGAGGATCTGGCGACATGAAATTGTGAATATAAATAGAATATGACTTCTAGTATGAACAGGGAAACTTTGTGAGGTGGACACTGCAACACACCTTTATCCTTTCAGTTTATTGGTAATTATTTTAATTTACACAAATCAACTGACGTAAAACCGAAAAGAGAGAGAGAACCTTCATTTTGTCATAAGAGCATATATACTTAACTTTATTTATGGTATTATCGTTTATTATTATGTTTCCTTTGCATTTACAGATCAGCAATAGTATTCATGGTACAGGAAGCAGCATAGTGCACTGCACATGGAGGCTGTAAGATATTATACACACAAGCATGAGTGTGTATATGTGTATACTGTGCCTTATGTATCATGTTATACATATATGTAAGTGTCATGTGCGCTTTCTAAGGATTATTTTACCTCGATCATCTTCATAGAATAATTGTATATGTATATATTATACACTGTGGTCTCATGAATGTATGATATGCTTGAATGCAGTAGGCTATATGAACAATGTGGAAGTAACATTGTGATAGTTTGACATTAATAATCAACTTTTATATCCAGGGTTGGCTTTACTTTTAAAATTATGTATATGCAATTTACAATGATATATCCCCTCCACCCGCCTTCACAGGATTAGCATATGTGGCAATAATTGGTTCCACTTGAGTAACTAACTATATGCGAAATATTTCAAAGTCTCATTTATTTTGGGTGGCAGTGAATACAATCTGGTTATCGTTTTAAAATAATGCCAAATTTGTGCACGATGTTAAGGATACTTAGAGGCAGTGATTCATGTTGTAGGGAATACATATTGTTTCATAAATGTGGTTGCATGTGTTATTTGAAGCCATTAAACTGCTATTGTTTTAAAAGAGTCCACAAGTAAATTTTCTGTGGCCTTCGAGATGGTTTAGGAATCCCTGGTAATATGGCCCACAAAATCTTACAGAACACTTTAAAGTGACCATGCCATGTCTCAAAATTACAATGAAATTTAATATTTGGATATGCTGATATCTATTTTTGTGATTTTAAGGAAATATTGTTTTGAAAAAAAAAACCCAGAAAATACCCAACAAGTAAATCCACATATTAGAACTTATGAACAAATATTGTTTAATACACGTGAAATAATGATATAATTAAAGGGACCTCTCAACTTTGTTTGTGTATGTAGTGTGTTATTTAGTGGATGAGTACACTATTGTATAGTATAAGGGCAATCCTGTACTGGATGAACAAAATTCGTCAATATGTTCATCACTCAGCACTGCCGTGGGCAGCAACCGATGCAAATGACTCAAAATGGTACGGATTAGGCTTAGTCCTGCCACTGGTTCAACTAACAGCTCTCCCTCATGCTACAAGTTATTATCTTCAAAACAGAATGAAGACAAACATGCTTTAATTTAGTATTGTCATCCATCTCAGTCAGAATGAAAAATATGTGGCCATTTACAGGAGTAGACGTAGGCATACACTAGCACTAGTTTGAGACAATGCAGGGAACACCTAACATCTATGTGTATCAGTGTAAGATATGTAAAGGAGAGTATGTCCTATTGTTCCAAGACTATATAATATAGCAATAAGAGAGGAGATTTTAGATGTGGTAGATAAAGTCCATCACATAGGAGATGAGATCAGTGCTGGGGTGAAGCTGAGTAAAGCTCCATTACAAGAATCAGAAGTGGAATTATATATCACCCAACCCCCAGAATGAGTTGCTATTTTTCAACTATATACGCCAAGCGTCAGCGATGTTGCTGCATATATCCTCTCTACGTGATACTATGGCTAGATTGCAAATTACGAAATTAGTTGAAATGTCAGAGCTGTGATTCAACCTGGGAGAAGGGAGCTGTGATTTGTATGGGAGAGGTCGAAGGAGAGGGGAACGCCGTCCCATCCCCTTGTAAATACATATTGTATTTTGGAACTTTTAAATGGTTAAAAAAATATGAAAGCTCATTTATTTAAAATGTAATTAACCTTATTTGTTAACAAAGGGAGGGTGAGAGGGGTTTCTCTTATTCCGGAAATATTTAACCTGTCCCCCCAAAATCGGTTGTGCGAAAACAAATTTTCCCCTCCCCCCAAGCAAAATGTATTACATACACCACTGCAGAGAGGCACTGACACATTGTTAGAAAAAAATGATAGCTGGGTAAAGTAAACGACTAATCTAAATATGGTAGGACAGAAAGGTACAGTAGCGCGCAAATGACATGCAATAATGTTGTAAAGAAGGACATTAGGACAAAGTGTCTGCAAAAAGATCTTGCCCATGACCGATAAAATTGGAGAAAGGCTCTTATTAAACCCCGTCCAACATTTGCTCAGCATGGAAGATGGAGATGCTAATCATATATGATGAATCACGTTTATAATACAGCAAACTAGCAGTAAATTTTCAACAAAATGATAATAAAATAATCCTGCATCTCTTCCAATAATGTCATAGTGATGCACAACGACAAGATATCAATTTACAATTCCTCTTTTGGGACATTTGAAGAGCCCAAAAATTGTGTACATTTAGTAAGTTCCTTCAACGATATCATCTCTCAGAAATGACCGATGGGGGATCTATGACAAAGGTTGATGAAGAAAGTGGTTTGCATCTCACCAAACGTTGTGGTCATTCTAATTGGGGGAAAGTGTTTATCAAAACGTGGATTCAACGAGAAATGAATCTGGATTATATCCATGACACTCCCTCTTTAATATGCTTTCTAAGGATTATTTTACCTCGATCATCTTCATAGAATACTTCAAAGATATGTTATAGATTGTGCTCC
The DNA here is from genome assembly GCA_011317855.2 of Paelopatides confundens. Classification (NCBI taxonomy): domain Eukaryota; kingdom Metazoa; phylum Echinodermata; class Holothuroidea; order Aspidochirotida; family Synallactidae; genus Paelopatides; species Paelopatides confundens. Next base: position 11,193 of record WXZC020000069.1, read on the forward strand.
CATCAAATCTGAGATGATTGAATGGAGCAACAGTAGGTAGACAAGGAACATTAATACATATTATTTATATCAAGGGTTGGTTTGGTTTATAAATTAAAGCATATATATATTTGACTTATTACATACAGTATATGAAGTTTACAAGGGGAAAAAATGTTGAGGTGGGGTATATCACAATGAACTGCCACTTCCATGATTGGCATTACCTGTATAATGCAACATATTTCAAACTCACACCAATTTTCGATAGCAATGGATTTTGATTTTAAAATAATACCAATTATGTGCAAGCTACTTAAGGCCGTTAGTTTATTTAATCAGATTATAGTAGATTATATGTACATTTGTGAAATGGGGTGTTTTGGGGAATTTCAGGTCATTCTTGAAATCCACTAAAAAAATTATCTCAGTTTTTGATTAATAGCCTATACCTCAAATTGGGCGTATTAGATGTTGTGGTATTGGCAAATAAATGTTGTTGTGGGTTTATAATAATGTCTCATTTAGTACATTGATATTTAGTATGTCAACTTTGTTTCGATCATATTTAACATTCTAAACTAGATGTTTATATATGTGATATATCTATATATTTTAATTTACAGCAATCCCCTATGTTATATAGCTATATTAATATTAATTTATTTTTCAAATGTGTTCTGCATGACTGGCATTTGTGGCGAGACAAAACAATAACATGATATATGTCCCTCGTGTTAAAAAGATCATCAGAAGTAACATGAAGTTAATATACGGCGAGCAAGCTAAGAATAATAAAGATGCAGATTCTTCTCGTACTGCATATCTCTTTACTTTTTGGGGGATTCAATTTTGTTAATTGTGACCGATCATATGAAAGTATTGTTCACGTGAGTGTTTGTGGGGAGCGGATATACACAGAACTATGTATTGATCCAACTGTAGTTTTTTCTTTTTCTTCAATAGATATTAAAGAAAGGAGCATTATGAGTTTCATTACTACCCGATTACAAATTTTGAAATGCTCGTTTAGAGTACTAAAGGTAGTTTTCAGAATAAGGTATTTCTTTCAAAGAATTAGGCCAAGGAAAATGAAAACAATTATACACTGTTTTAACAAACATTGCCATTCGAATAAAAAATGTTACTGAACCAGCAATAATGAGTATATTATAACCAATTCAGAGGTCAAAACAGGAAATGGCCTGTGCATTTGAGCAACAATGTTTAATCCAACAGCAATTTTTGTAAAATATGTGGTCCACTGTTATTGTTTTAGAGAAAAGTACATGTTTGGCAACATTCATCCACCCCTTCCTAACTTAATGTATGTAACACTTCTTTGAGGTTAAAGCTTCAAATTGGGTGACATCAGTATTACTTTTATATTTTCAATTTCTTTGATAGTGTTCAAAATGGGTTCATGTATTTGAGGGGGGACTTTGGATTGTTTGTTATGGTTTTATGTGGCTAGGGCCAGTGTGAGCACATAGTTTTTGTTGGAGGTTAATAACCTTTATGGAAAGCATCAAGGGGTGGGTTTATATGCAGTAATGGGGTCAGGATCGGAGGTGGTATGGGGGGCAGTCTGACGGATTACATTTGGTATGATGATCGCCAGGGAAATGTATTACCTTTTCAAACCAAAGGTTGGTGATATTCATGGTTTTATCCCACTATGTTGATTTTTTTTCAATAAGGGGGTGGGGTAGATGTATATGTTGGATGAGCTTTTACTGGGAAACATCCTATGCCTATGATAAGCTTCCCTTGTTTGGTACCCTGCTGGCACCACCACTGTAATGGGAGGGAGTTGCCCTCCCCCTTTCAGAAAATAAGGATGCTTAGATTAAAAATGGTGCTACCTTCTGCAATGAGTAAATTTATATCCACATTCAGGGTGTCAATAAGGTCCGACGACCAGGGTGTGGCTGACATTTTTAAAAGAAAACAAATTATGATCGTCCCAACAGGAAGTCTAAAATTTCAATGCCAATTCCTTTCTGACAATCCAGCGCATTTCCGTTAGCCTTATATTCAAGTGGAAGCGCCCCCCCCCCATTTGGAACGCTCGAGAAAAATTTAGTAACAAAGGATACACGTAATGACAGTATTGGTCAAGACTAACCCAACCCTGAATACACGCACTTAAAAATGAAATCCGTCTAGGTGAGGAGTTTAAAACGGCATACTTACTTCAGTTGTAATAATGACTGACACAATTGGTTTCGGGGCGACAATGCGTTGAGATGAAATTACTTTTGACAAAAGGAGTTTGAAGGGCATAATGAGTTGAGACATAACGACTTTCGACGAAATTACTTTTTCACAAAAGCGCGCCACATAGACCGACCGAACAGATTACATTTCAGTCCATCTCTTACGATCAGCAATATGCAGCGAATACCGATGCCTACAACAAACATAACGACAAAGCTCAATGGTTAGCCTATATGTCGTGACTTCGTATGAATTAGTCAAACGAGGGATGTGGTACTCCAATATATGATTCTGCCGGATCGGACGGACGGATATCTTGGACTCAGACGTAGGGTCATATTATTTAAGACTTAGTCTAACGTAACTGTTGAAGGATGACTTGTAATGTTCTAGAATGTTATACGTCTATCAGTGTCGTTTACATTGTAGTGTTACCTTTAATAATGCATCCCCGAGGCTCATCAATACAAGTGACTCATACATATTGTATAAACCACAAGATCAGCTCCTCCGACGCATTACCAAAAGAAAAAAAAGACTTTGACGTTGCAAAATTGTTGATGCTCTGTTGTTGATAGGAAAGCTAAAAAAGAACAATTTTTGGGAAGAGTATAGTTAACATGTACGAACAAACAGGCACAGTGGACAGGAGAGCGTTTACGTCATCGTCGATTTATATGTAAACAATCTTTCTAGTCATATAATTGTAATATTTGTGACGAATAGAGAAACATTCAAAATGTTGTTTTTGTGACTAAAATTAATCATTAAACATAACATGCTAATTAAGTTATAATATTTGGAGATACTGGCTTTCTGCTTATTGAGTAGGCCTACAATTAAACATTGTATTAAATAAGCAGGAAGCCGACAGGTTGACATATTCATTGTTAGGTTTGATATAGCAATGTTAAGTTAACACTGGAAAAGTGATTTCAAGCTTTCGCCGTTGTTTATTAAATTGAACAACGAGGTCATTGTACTGACTGGATTTACCTACCATATACGACATTTATCGGAGCTGTTCTTTTTAGTTATATTGCTTAGTGTTTTGAGGATTTAACCTCAAATTACATTTGGTCACCAGCAGATACATAGTTCTTGTAGACACTGATGTGGACCTGCATATGAAGTTTGAACAAGCTATGCTGGTGGAATTATCAGGTTTTCATGTTGACCACAAATGACCTTTCAACTCTTAACTAGAACACTATGATGGTTGTACTGACTAACGGTAGTATGACATTTGACCAAGCTGTATTCTCTTTGTTACCGTTAATACATTTGTTTACAGACGTTGGCATCAAATGACATTTGACCTCCACCAAAAGTAATGTTTCTTATACTCAGAATTGTGAACCTTCATACTATTTATGAAATTTGAACACACCAAACCATTGCAGTTATAACATTTTCAATGTTTTAACTTCTGCTGACCTCCAATAACGTTTGATCTTCAAAAAAACGACAACGGTCTTGTAGTCTCTCAATATAGTTAGATATTGTTCATATGTACCAGGGCCGTGTAAAGGATGTTTTAGATATACGACGTTTCGTGAATGTCCGTCGTGGGGAGAGGTACAAAAAAAGACAGTTATTATATGCATCAAGGTCCACCTATATAAGAAATTTACCAAGCTGTACGTTTGCAGTTATCGAGTTTACCAGCCAATGTACCCATCCCCACCCACACACAGTAATTGCATGCACACGATAGTGACAGACACATGATTATGAATTTAGGGGGTGTTTTCTTTGGGTGGTCACAAATTACAACCGATGGACTGCACACGCCGAGAAGGCATTGCTCTGCAGTACATTAGTAATATACCAGAATACCGTAACCGTCGCAAAGCGAATTTTAAAGTATAGAGGCGGGGCTAAGCATGAACTTGGAAAACAACACCGTACCGTCGCGAGAGCTTGTGCGACGTCTGCTCGGCATGGGGTCCATGGATCCGTGATATGCTGGGTTACAGGGAAACCTCGCAATTTGAGAAATCTTATAGGGCTATCATTGTTGTATAATTTTATAATATTAACATTGCTCTTAAACTATGAAAAGAAAACATAATATATAGTAATTGTTTGTTTACGGGGTGTACCGTTCACTTCGGAAAGGAATACAAAATGGGGAAAATATAGGGCCCATAAATTTGTCGGAACCGAATACTATCTTATGGAAACTAAATTGTTAAAATATTTCTTTAAATTAACAAAATTAATATTTTGCATAAATTTGTTAATTTACGAAGTAATTGGGAAATGAGTAGGCTAATTCTTCATTTATTTACAAAATGATAAATTGTCAAGATCCAACAATTAATAAATCCGAAAATGTTGTCATTTTTTAATATATAAGTCGGTAATTTTTTTAATGAAAATTGTTAAAATTGTTGTGAACATTTCAACATGTTGACTGCACCTTAACGTTTCCTTACTCTACTGGATTTGTTTGCGAATCTACGCTACCTCTAGAGCAAGCCAAATATTCAATGATTAGATAAAACTTGATTTTCGGTTGGTAAACCGGATTTATCGGTCGATAAACCTGGTTTTTCGAGCGATAAACCAGGTTTGTCTCAGATAAACCGAGATTATATACCGATACTCCAGGTTTGTCAAGTAAACTTCGTATAAAAGTTGATAAACCGTGTGTATCGGTTGAAAATCTTGGTTTATCGAAATAACTTGGTATACCGGTCGTAAATCCAGGTTTATCGGTTATAGACCGGGTGTATCGACTAACAAACCTGGATTATCAAATGATAAACCTGGTGTATCACTTATAAACTTGGATTATCGACTGATAAACCAGATTTGTCAAATAAACTGCATAAACCTGGATTATCGACCGAGTTTATTTGACAAACTTGGATTATCGTTAGATAATCTTGGTTTATATGTGATAAACCTGGTAAACCCGGTTTATCAATCGAAAATCCAAGTTAATCTAATGATTGAGCATTGAATAGTTGGGCGTCTGAATTCGGCTGGGGAGGGGAACCCGTTGTAAAGGTTCGGTGGTGTATATGCTGATAGAAAAATAAATAAATAACCACGTTGCCGAATATGGTTTAACTGTTTGTATTTATCGGGTTCCATTCGCTGTGGCATGAATTCGCACTATTTTTGCTCCCTAATTTATGTGCTGAAAAATAATTAAATTTGAAAAGAAAATATATAAACTCTTCCCACCCATACAAATGAAATTCGCCATGCTAATAAAAAAAAAGTCTTTTTGGAAAACAATTTTGATTGTTTTATGTGGCTTGGGCCAGTGGCGTGAACATGATTTCAAATTTTAGTTAGAGGTTATTAACGTATGTGCTATAGGGGAGGGTAATAAAATTTTTTTGCAGAATTAAGGATACTTAGATTCAAAATTATACGACCTTTTCCACGGGAGTAAATTTATACACACAATCAGGGTGTCAATAACGTCCGACAACTGGGATGGGGGCTGACATTTGTACATGACAAAAATCAGTGATTGTCCCAAACAAAGAATCACAAATTATCCACCAATACCATAACTTCCAAAATGAAAAAGCCAATTCCTTTCTGACAAACCAGCGCAGATGCAGGATTTGATCCCCGGAAGTGATGGGGGGCTCTAACTTTGATATGAAATTTTGTTCTGATCTGTGTCTGTGGATAAAATGGATCATGGGGGTTTGTATATAAGGGGAGGGAGCCCCGTTCCCCTTCTGACAAGAACGTGATATGATATGATCACCTATCCTATTTGCAAATGCGTACCATACGGCATATACCATACAAAATTGTACCAGGCAATAAAACAATAAGTAAAACAAATCAACTTTTTAAAAATAACAGAATGGGAAGAGGTATAGTGTCACCGTCTGCCAATCCTCAGAAATCCTGTTTATAATTGTTTTCTTTCATTTTCAGATGAGTACCCATGAACCCATAAATAAAGTTTATGTATCAAAATTATTTTAACTAAGCCTTTTTACCGATTTAGGGCAAGTCTAGACTTTCTCCGTGTTTTCACACTTTAATCGCAAAATTTCTCAGAAGAAAATCATCTGATTGAATGAAATTCCTCTTTTGCCCACGCCATTTGGGATATTAGTGCGGCGGCTAGCTAAGCAACAAATATCAGATGAATTGTGCACTTTTACGTACAAGCACCAAATTTGGTACACATGTTCAGAATTATATACTAAGCAAAATTAGATATAGAGGCATTTACAAATTTGACCTTGGGA
>WXZC020000070.1:0-17549 GCA_011317855.2 Paelopatides confundens
AGTTGTTATCAACTAATCGCCACTGTAACAATCTGATACATTGCTTATGTTATGATTATTCATAGCTGTCATTCTCAAAATATTATGGGTTAAATGTTACTTGAGTAATTTTGTTAAAATAACAGTGTCCACTCTTACAAAAATATTCCATAAACAAATTCTGTAGAATTTCCATAGAAATTTCTATAGAATTTGTATATGATTTTCTATCGGTCTTTCTACCGAATTTTCTATAGGAATTTCTATAGCATTTCAATCAAATTTACTATATACATTTCTATAGAATTCCTCCCTCTTTACACTGTAGGAATCAGTTTTTATTTTCAGTAGATTAATCCCTATAACATTTCTATACAGGGCTAGTCATCAACAATTTACAGCTACATAATAAATAACACAATCTTTAATTATTTTAATCATATTCACAAATAAATATCACGGTTTACGATGTGCATTGAACAGAAAATTATAATTTTCAAAGAGTTAAATAACTAAATTGTCAATGCTCCGTTCTTTACATTAAGTTGATTTCATGTCATTCTACTTCATTTGATTTCCATGCATTATATTCAATACATACTCCATAACTAATATCGTTGTCGTTTGTTATTTTTCTAATATTTTACTCAATGTTTAATTACTTCCTACGTCGACGTTATGCGCAAAATATATCAGCTTGTGGTGAGATTAAGTCTTAAAAAGTGTTAAGTAATGTGGAGAATGCGAGATGGCTAGGGCGTAAACAATTACCCATTACATTCAAATATTAATATTTATATTTAATATTTATATTGTTTATCTTGACTATATGGTAATTAGCTCCAAAGGTTTTGCCATGAGATGTGGGAATGTACAAAATGTCCTAAATGAACATAAACCTTGAATGCCTACTTCAAATTCAGAGCTTAACTTATCGATAATTGAATGTTGTTTTGTTCAAAATTGACAGTAAATATTTTTAAAGGATTTTTCCATGCCTGGGGTCCGGCCTCAGTTCCTAAATATCTAACCCATATGCACCCGTCCCTCATATTACGTTCAATTAATTCTTACAAAGGAGCTAATAACACGTACAGTGTAGCAGAACAATACGCGGTTTTATTTAGATCAACGGTCCCCAAACTATGGGTTGCGACCAAACATTGGTCGCAAATCAAATCAGGTGGGCTGTGGGATTTTTTTTAGGTTTATGGTGTCGATGATAATCGTAACATAGATATACATGATGACATGCCTGTGTATATGTGTTCCTGACACTGCTTATATACCCGATATTTCCATAAGGAAAGCTTGCCAAATCTGATATATTTGATACGCTGATGGACCGTATTGAGTGGAAGAAGTATGTTGTTCTTGAAGGTATCTTGTCATTTGAGAACACTAGCGTTCAAAAAATAGCATGTGGATGTCCCATAGCAAGTACAATATTGTACAAAATATTTTAAGTTTAGGCCTGATGTAGATCATACATACTCTACTTTTATATTACCAAAAGATTCAGCATATTTCATCATCAAATACACAACGCAGTTTTGCATTTCTGGTTTATTCTAGTTAAATATTAACAGTAAACATGGTATGGTCATGACATATTTTTAAACTGAAAATCTCAGCAACAACAATGTTTTATATGGGAAGTATGGGATATATTTGCCTGGAACATAGCGCTGCCCTACATATTTCACCGATTGGTTGGGAACAGCATTGGGCGGAGCTCGCTCTCTTGTAGTGGCAGTGACGATAATCAACAATGTGTTCCTCAGTGCATGATGATGTCCCATCTAAAACGACGATCGTATTTGCAGCAGAGAAGTTTGGAGCTCGACTCCTGACCGAGTGATGGTAAAGGCGTTAAATAGTATATACTGCCGTCTTGCTTGGTGCTCAGCTTTAAAACATAGACGTAAGTGTTGGACTATCAGGCGTTAGATGAGTGCTCATGTAACGACAATTGTGCCAGTTAATTAAAACAATATTTTTCTAAAACAATGATAAAAACAATCGTGTTTGCTCATGGTAGGAAAGAATAACTAATTACTACATCCGATTGCTTGATTTTATTAATTCATCAACTACATATATACAAGTCGATTATGCTAAATCAAGTCCACAGTCCAAGCTAGCTTTCTTGTATTCTAATATCGAGTTTGAGCAGTGCTTGAAATGCGTATACGTATAAAAATGGTGGTTTTATGTGACATGGGCCAGTTGTGTGAACAGGATTTCAGATTTTAGTTAGAGGTTATTTAACCTTTATGAAGCGATGCTATCGGTTAAGGGTGTAAGATAGTTTCTTTTGCAAAATTAAAAAATGCTTACATTGAAAATGATGCTACCTTTTGCACTGGAGTAATTTTATATCCACAATCGGTTGTCAATAATATATGGGGAGGGGCTCACATTTTTACACGACAAAAATATATCATTGTCCCAGGAGAGTCTCAAATATCCCACCTACGCAATGGATGTGGCTAACGGATCATATGGGTTTGAATGTAACTTATGATGAAGAAATTGAATGACATGTGTGACAGCTTAGTGTCGTAACATAACTGAAACTATAAACTATAAACAAAGTAAGGTCACCTATCTGTAAATGGGTGCCTTAAAATGACATGTGACACCAGTCCTGCTTTACAAAAATTGCTACCTATCACATGTTCCTTAATCAGTTGTGTAAACAAAATGTCAGTTTACACCCACCCACTGATCACAATATTTACGAGTCTACATCAGTACTGACAATTAAGTACTTCCTGAATTGAGTGATGACCGAAGAAGACCGTGATTGCCCTAAAGGGGTATTTGTTATTACCCCACCTCCGTAACTTTGAGGTGGGATGCCAAAGGAACTGAATGTATAGCAACCGGGAATGTTAAATTTACTTATCTGCATATGTACTGGCGGATCCATTGAGTTTAGTGCAATGGGAGAAGCAGCACCCCTGAATTTTCAGTGCGATTATAAATGCCATGCATTTCGATGATATAGCTTGCAAAACCCTTTTTTCTCTACTGTACTTCGGGGTTTTGTACTCAGTTTTATCCCGAGTTGAGTAAATGATTCCAGTGTACTCAATAACAAATATAAACATATCCAAATGTTTCGATGGTATGTCAATAGTCACATATCAGTATATAATTTTAATAAAAACCTCCCCCTCTTCCCCAGTATTGTGAACTGTTTAATATTGTCGCCATATGGCTTACTTAATTTTCCGTCAATGGTGGGCCACAGGAACAAAGACTTGCCATATAATTTGGCCAATTTGCCTCTTTCAACTGTTAACTATATATAGCCCAAGCAGGGGCGTTACCAGAAATGAATCTCTGTCGGGCAAATCGTGCGGTTTGCCGGAGCGATTTTCCATAAGTTATCGGGTAAAATCACGTTCCCCGGTTTAGAGGTGAGTTTACAAGCACCCCTAAAAATGATGGTCTGTCGGGCGAATATTGCGTTTTTTTTATAATCATGCCGTTAGCAGGCAAAGTCTCCAAGTTGTCGGGACGTCTTGTCGTGATGAGCCAGCTAACATGTTTGGGGGAGGTAACGGAGGGGCGGCATAGTGGCAACTACCTCACCCACTTTTCCATTTTTTTGTTATAAAAATGTTGGCACCATTTTGCAGGTACGTGACCTTAAAAAATCAAACGGGGGGACACCATCAGAGTGTACTCCTCCTCCTGGATCAGCCATGGACAGATAACATCACAAAAGTTCATCTCAAAGGTAATATTTTCCCCCTATTCCGTAGACCAAATCCCGCTTCTGCGCTGATTGGTCAGAAAGTCATTGTCATTTTAAGTTACAGCGTTGTCGAAAATATCAGACTTTTTGCCGGGACCGTTATAGGCTTTGTCTGGTAAAAATATTAGTATTTCCCCGCCCCAGTTGTCGGACCTTATTGACGCACATTAAGGCAAGTCTCAGTCATATTGTTAGACAGTCTACGGGAGACTAGTCATATTGCAAATTACAAAATAGGTTAAAATATCACAGCTGTGATTCAACGTAAACCATTTTATTCCATTTTGCTACATTTTCTAAGAAAATCTCAGCCATGTTGCTAGATATAGGCGTATGCTGTCTATACGCAAGGCTAACTGAATTACAAATTGAAGTTAAACTATTAGAGCTGTGTAGGTCACAGTAAACGTTCATAATTTGCTGCATTTTAAAGCTCCAGAATTCAAAATGTCCAAACAATTTCTTTTTCTCGAAGGTTTTTATTAAAAAAATGATAAATTGTAGAAAATAAACGTGCTTCAAAAGAAGCAAACGATAGCACAATTTTGCATCTTGGCCCCATATGTAACCACGAATTTCTTCAAGGCTACAGACAATCCCTCCCCATTATTCGTATTTTCATATAAAAATTCGCAAATTCTTTACTAAAAATGAAAAATTGTAGAACATCAATGAACTTCAAAATATGTAAATGATAGTACCATTTTGAATCTAAGCTCACCTACATTAACACAATTTTCTCCTTCACATTAACACAAATTTCTCGAAAATACAAAAATTAAATTTCGCCCTGCCCTATCAAAAATTATGTATACTCCTCTGTGAATTGATGTACCTGTACATATATCTACATTATTGAAGTAGCATGATAATTTCTCCACGACTGGGAAAATAAGAATATTGTGTTGAGGCAATTACAAACAATGTTAATAGAGAAACCCCCCCCCCTCATAAGGACAGTTTTCTGATTATGATGTCTGTAATTATTGTAAATGTCTATAGGCGGTTTACAAATCCAAATACTTTCCAAGATTCCCCCTCCCTTGGACACTCCCCGTACAGTCACTAACCATACATACATTTTCTGAACCCCCGAAATAAATTCCTGGCTCCGTCCCTGATATGGGGTGCCATACAGTATATATCATACAAAATTGTGTAAGTCGTCTAATGATAGGCAATTGGAGTAGTAGTCTACGATTAGAATGTAGTTTTCTCCATAAAGTGTAAATAGATCTGATACAACAGTTTGCCATGGTCTTGTTGGGATTTCCTGTGGTTGGAGTGGTTCTAGTGATAATGTGTGTCCAAACTCTTGGCATAACGGACATGAGGTTACTGGTTCTACCAGATCCTTATTAATGTTGTGCCAAAATGCGCTACCGTTCATGCCAGCCATTAATTATGATGTCTTTGAGAGCATATCATTCTTTGTCGTCTTTGGTGGCATCCCTGATATTCTTTACTTTGTTTTCTGAAAAGTTAAGCTTTATGGGTGTTTCTTCACGTTTGTTATCACCAATGGGGTTGAGTCTTGACAAGGCATCTGCTAGGAATAATTCTTGTCATGGCTGGTACTGTATCTTGACATCAGAACTTTGAATAATAAGAAGCATTATTTGTAAGCTGGGTGGTGTTGCACACATATTTTTCATGTGTATCATATCTAGAGGCCTATCGTTAATGTGCAGTGTATTATGAAATGTTTTACATAGACGTATGTGTTGTACCTTTCACAGACATACAACTGCGAGCATCACATGCACTATATTTGCGTATCTGTTATCTGCGTCAGTTGGTGCTCCAGATTCAAAGCAAATGGGTTTCCCCTCTTGAAGGAGTGTAGCTCCCAGTCCACTTAGCGATTCATCTACCTGCAGAATAGTGTCCTTCTTTGGATCAAAATATGCAAGTATTGTAGTTCTGTAGATGAGCTCTGAAACGATCACCTGAAATGCCTTTCGGTGTGTTTCTGTCTGTAGAATATCTTTTTTAAATTAGTTCTCTGAGAGTTGCTGTGGGTAAGGACAAAATGGGATTTTGTCAGCATCTGATTGTATGTCATCTTTTCTGTAGAGAAGACCAAAACACGTGATACTGTCCTTTTTGATTTGGCACTTCGTTGGGTTGAACACATAACCATGTTCTCGTGCGACTTTCATGAGATTGTGCAAGTCCTTGTCATGCTCTACTTCTATGAACCAAATACTCCAATGTCGTCTGCGAGTCCAACTGTTCATACACACTTCTCTATAATTTGGTCCATACGATGTTGAAATATGTTTTCCGTGACACATATGCCGAAGGGTAGCTTAAGAAACGAAAGCGTCCGAAGGGACTATTGAAGGTCGTGTGATAGTTGGATTCTAGTTTCGAGAAAACTGTACTACCTGCAAACTTATGAGTTACTTCCTCCAATGTGGGACTATGATGGTGTGAGCGATTACTATCACTTTTGATATCCTTGGGAGCCAGACATATGCACCATCGTCCGTTGGGCTTCTGGGTGTATGATATATGCTTGATACCAAATGTGTTGGTTAGATGACTGGTGTGATTACATTTAGCTTCACCATATTGTTTGATTCTTCTTTAATATCGTCAGGTATGTGTATTGGCACTTTCGTGGTGGGTGAAAAACTGGCGGTAATTTTTTTCTGTGACTATGTGATAGTTCCCTTTGAAATGACCAATTCCTTCGAAGCGGTAAGGGTATGATTGATTGAGATGTGTGTATTCATAGGTATAATTGTCAAGCTACGATGTAATGTGAGTAGTCTTAGTGCAAGTCATGTATGCAATCCTAGGATTGTTGAACCTTGTTCATCTGTAATGCAAATTGTCTGTCTTCAAAGCTGCATGGGATGTTGACTTTCCAAAAAGTGACGTATTATTGTGTCGTTGTATGCTACAACTTGTGTGTTTGACGGTATGGTTGCGTGTGGAAGTGGTATCCCACTCGTGTCAACCTTAACTGGGTGCATTTTTTTAATGCGTAGGGGTTGGACATGATCCTTTATGCCCATGTATCAACCTTTACTTTGAGTGTTGCCTGTTTCTTACGCAGAACAATATCGAGAGTTATGAATACCTCATCCATCGATTCCTTCTATTTGTCATTGACATTATGTACATGCCTGGTTCTCTACATGGAACAGACGGTTCTGAACTTGATCGAACTGATGGGAGAATTGGTTGATCATTTTGTTTACACAAGCCTATTAGTTACGTGCTGGTTGAAGTGGAGCTATATTTTCCAGACTTTTAAAATCTGCTTAAAACACTTCCTCTTTTGTCAGGAACACATTGTATAGAAAATTTACCATATCATGAGTGTATTTTCCCCGAAATTGGTGCCGAATCGACGAGATCTAAACTGTTTTTCGCTTAGAGAATCTTCCGGGCTAATTAGAAATTATTTTATCAGCAATAAACTCACTCCCCACTTTTCTGTTTTGTGTAATTTAGTGTAGGTTAGAGATTATGATTATTGGGCACATGTAGTATATGAACTGAATACTGTTTCGCAAATGATAGCATAACAAATTCATTTCTGTTTTGGTATAGAAAGATAAACTAGAAAATGAGTACATTCAAATTAATATTTAGAGTGCTACAAAGACAAAACTGTAAGGAAGAGAATGAAATATCCAACATAAATTATTAGATATGTTTACAAAGTTTTCACGACCTATTGGTGACATTTGACCTAAACAAAATTTCTACTCAATATGGGTCATGTACACACCAAATATGTGATTTATCCAAGCTTCCCTTCTTGAGAAATCATGTTTACAAAGTTTTTGCATTTTGACCATTGTTGACCTCAAATGACCTTTGACCTTCACAAAAAACGACAGTTCTTCTACTCAGTATGGGTCATGAACACACCAAGTATGAGCTTTGTCCAAACTTCCCATGCGATATCGTGTTTAAAAGTATTTGCATATCGACCGTTGTTGACCTCAAATGACAACAGTTTTTCTACTCTATATGGGTCATGTACACACTAAGTATGAAATTTGTCTAAGTTTCCCTTCTTGAGATATGTTTACAAAAGTTTTTGCATTTTGAAAATTGTTGACCTCAAATGAATTTGACCTCCACAAAAAAACAATAGGCTTCTACTCAATATGGGTCATCAACATACCGATTATTCCTTTCGTGACATATCACGAATTTAAACAGTTGACCTCTTGGTGACCTCATATGACATTTGACCACATCAAAACAATAGGCTTCTGATATTCAACATGGGTCTTCAACATACCAATCATGAAATATGTCCAACCTTCCCTTCTTGAGTTAGTATGTTTACAAGATGTTCACATTTGACCTCTGGGTGACTTCAGATGACATTTGACTCCCATCAAAACAATATGTTTCTGATACTCAATGTGAGTCATCAATATACCAACTATGATATTTTTCCAAGCTTCCTTTCTTGAGATATCATGTTTACAAGTTTTCCACGATTTTACTTCTTGGTGACCTTTGACCTCCACAACAAACAACGTAGTTCTTGTACTCAATATGGGACATGTACACACCAAATATGTGATTTATCCAAGCTTCCCTTCTTAAAATACCATGTTTAAAACCTTTTTGCATTTTGATCATTGTTGACCTCCATGAATGAACCTTTGATCTGAACAAAAACAAACACAAATTAACACACCACGTATGGGCTTTGTCCAAGCTTCCCATGCGATATAATGTTTACAAGTGTTTGCATATCGACCGTTGTTGACCACAAATGACCCTTGACCTCCACAAAAAACATGGTTATTCTACTCAGTATGAATCATCAACATACCAAATATGAAATTTGTCCTAGCTTTCCTTCTTCAGATATCGTGTATACAAAGTATTCATAACTTGACCTCTTGATGACCTCAAATGACATTTGACCTCCACCAAAACAATGGGCTTCTACTCAATATTGAAATGACCTTTGACCTCCACAAACAAATAATAGGCTTCTATTCAATATGGGCTATCAACATACCAATCATGAAATGAGTCCAACCGTCCCTTCTTGAGAGAGTGTGTTTGCAAGATTTTCTCGATTTGACCTCTTGGTGACCTCATATGACCTTTGACCTCCAGCAAAATAATAGGGTTCTTCACCTAAATATGGGTCATGAACACAGCAAGTATGAGATTTGTCCCAGCCTCCCTTCTTGAGATATGTTTACAAAGTGTTCACGATTTGACCTCTTGGTGACATTTGACCTCATACTCAATATGGGTAATGAATGTACACACCAAATATGTGATGTATCCAACCTTCCCTTCGTACAACGGATGAGGCTACTGAAATTAATAAGTGTACAGAAGTACCATTTACAACACAATAGCCCAAGAAAGGAAGCTTGGACAAATCTTACATATGGCATATATATGCCACCTATTGAGTAGATGGACCCTATTGTGTTTGTTGGAGGTCAAAGGTCATTTGAGGTCAACAGTGGTCAAAATGCTAAAACCTTGTAAACACGATATCTCAAGAAGGGAAGCTTGGAAAAATATTATATATGGCATATATATGCCACATAATGAGTAGATGAACCCTATTGTTTTGTTGGAGGGCAATGATCATTTAATGTCTGCAGTGGTCAAAATGTGGACATTTTGTAAACACGATATATCAAGGAGGGAAATTTGGACATATGTCATACTTGATATGTGCATGCCCCCTAAGTTGTTCTAGAAGGACATTGCTTTTGGTCGATGTAAATGGTCATTCAAGGTCAGTAGGGGTCAACATTGATACACCCTTGAAACCTGATATCTGGCATAACATGTATGAACCTTGTAGTTGGTATATAGAATACAACACATGTATATTCCAGTTATAGTAATGTCATCAGTGCTATTACCATTAATTACATTACATTGACAAATTACAACCCCCAAAAAGGATTAAGACTCTCTTAGCTGTACATGTGACATGTATTCTTATTACCAGGATAATTCGAAACAGAGCAATTTGTGTTGTCAAACAGCAGAGTTTTGTTCCCATTTGGAAGGCAATGTTTCAACTAACTTGGCAAATAGGCACATTTTAAAGGGAGAGTCTCACATAATATGTTGGTTGGTATTGAATAATTGTCTTCAATTTCACAGCTTCAAAGTATCAGAAAGTAAGATAAGAAAACTGATATTGTTTCCATAAGTGCTTTAACAGCAGAGTTTTATTACCATTTGGAAGGCAATGTTTCAACTAACTTGTCAAATAGACACATTTTAAAGGGTGTCTCACAGAATATGTTGATTGGTATTGAACAATTGTCTTCAATTTCAGAGCTTCAAAATATCCGAAAGTAAGAGAAGAAAACTGCTATTGTTTCCATAATTGAGTATAGAGGTGATACCAAAAATATTCTTTGCACGGGCTATAAACTCATCCAGTACTACACCATCTTGTTATTGGAAATAATTAGATGCCACATTATGTACAAAAATCGTTTTGGTGTAGGACAATGGTCATTCATTTTGGGCCAGCAGAGGTCAAAACATGACAATACTGTAAACATGAAGGGACACTTGGACATATTGCCACCATAATAAGTACAATATTGTAAAAATATTTTACTTTAGAAGGCCATACAAAAACTGTACACACGTACTACATAAAATGTTAGATTATAAAAAACATAGAAAAAACATATTACATCATCGAAACCTCAATGCATTTTTGCATTTCTGGTTATAAAATCTACCATATGTGGTATTATTCATGAATTTGGACAAATAAATCACGTGGAAATGGTATAAACCTTATGTCACATAATGGACATGCATGGTCATGCTTGGATTACAATTTATACAAAAAGGGAAATATATTATTTTGAAAGTAATATTCGGGATTCCATTAAGAAACATATCGAAAATCAAAACCATGTTTGTGTATTAGGTGGTATATCACATGAAAATGAATAATATGTATTACTAGACGGTTGTATACCGGGAAAATGTAGCCGTTTCATATTTATTTTAATTATTTACGTCTAATTATGAAAACATTGACACCGCTACCAATAATTAATGAGAATTTAGCATATAATATTCATGTTACTCATATATATTCACGGATCTATTCATATAACTGTATATATCATTTCTAATGACTTTTTATAGGATTTTATATACAATCTCTAAAAACTTTCTATAGATTATCTATGATATTTCTGAATGATCTCTATACAATTGTCTGTATAATCGTATGTGCCTTCTACCAGCATCGAGGAGTGTAAGTACCCCGGTACTTATATGAAACATAACGTTATGCTAAATAATATGTCACTGGATATTTATACATGTATATATATGTATGTATATATATGTATATATATGTATGTATATATATATATATATATATATATACATATACATATATATATTCAATGATTAGTTGCGCTATTTTGGCAATATAAAGGGACCAAATAGAAAGATATATTTACTTTTATTTTAGAGGGCGAATGTCTTTAATTTACATCATCACATACGATATTGGAGCAGCAACAAGTGATCCAATCGTAGAATTATTACCTATGTTTATTTAATATTTAGTTGAAATTCTCACAAGCTCTATTAGAGCAACAACAAGTGACCCGATGACATATCTAATTATTTGCACTTGAGAGGGCGAAATTTGTTAAATAATATCCTCACGAACGCTATCGGTGCAAGATGTTACTCAATAGCAGATTCATTTATTTTATAATAGAGGGTGACATTTAATTGACATCCTCAGAAGCCTTACAGGTGCGGCTAAGAGTCACCCAATAGCAGATACATTTCCGATTACTTAGTTGCGCAATTTCGGCAGCAAAAAGGGCCCCAATAGAAGATTATTGTTTATTTTATTTTAGAGGGGGTATGCCTTGTATTGATATCTTCGCAAACGCTATTAGAGCAGCAAAACTAACCCAATCGCAAATTCATTAAATATGTTTATTTAATGTTTAGTTGAAATCACGACAAGTGATATTAGAGCAGCTAAAAGTGATCCAATAACATATTTATTTCTTGCACGGTCGGGGCGAATGTTGTTTAAATAACATACTCACAAACCCTATCGGATCAGCAAAACGTTACACAATAGCAGATTCATTTACGTTCATTCAATGATTAGTTAAAATTATCGCACTCTCTATTAGGGCTGTAAAAAGTAACCCAATATCAGATCCAATTAATTTTGTGTTTTTGGCGGGTTAATGATCTTAGCTGCGTTTGCCACACTTTGTAGAGTGTATACTGATGTATGATTTACTTTCCTTGGCTGCCTCTATCTAGCGTCTTCACAGGTTTCTGTTTCGGAATCGAAAATGTTTTTTTTTCTGTAATCTTACAGTCAATGGCAAGAACATTAGCCTCCTCAATTTCAAAATTGGAAATCGGAACGGTATGATTTTGCATTTATACATGATCACTTACTATTAATTGGTAGAACTTATCGCATTCTAGCATTCGTCAGGGTAGTTCCATAATTGGGATGTCACTTCGAAAGGGAACGGAGTTCAGCCAATTGGGCGTAGTCTAATAAAACCACGTCTAGCCAGCCTTCACCAAGCCACCACACCACCACACCAACATATCAGCCACACCGAACCCTCTCACATCCATATACCGCATCCTACTACTCAAAGTAAACCAAATTAGTGTGTACATAACCACTCTTTTAATATTGAGAAAATGATAAGACGGAGATCAGCTCTTTTCTTAATAAAAGCGAACTAGGCATTGCAATAACTGACAAAATACACGAATAAAGCTCTCTCAAATTAATATTCTCATAACCGTCTCGATATATACTATATCAATAAATCATTCATACGTCAAGTGCAACCCATGATAAAAACTGGCAGGCTACAATAGTTGTACCGAATATTGTTCGCTTGTTTGCATTCACATGAATTAAACTGTCATTGCGCAGACACGAGTCCATTTAATTAAAATCCACTCAATGCAATAGTCACCGTCTTAAATCTCGAACTCGACATATCAATGTGCAGCCTTCAAACAACAGGAGTGTTTTAAAGGTAAGTCCTGTGACGTGGTTTAATATGAGTAATATAACATATTATATTGTTTTCAGGTGCTCATTTATTATATTTTATCGTTTTGTTTGGGAAAATAGACCAGATCGTAACTGTTTATTAACTTTGATGATTTATTGTTTTTTTTACCATCAACAAAGTATTGTCCCATTTTGTAGGATGTTTGTGTACTATAGGTTACCAATACTATCTGAAGAAAATCCAAAATCGGTTGCTTAAATAGATCAACCGTTCGAGATCAACCGTTTATCGGAGTAGTATATTTCCCTTTTGATAATTTTGACACAGGAATGAAACCAGGAGAAGGAAAAACATTTTAGTTCGAGAGAGAAACGTAAATCCCATGCTTCAATGTATTTTGTAGTCCATCAGCCGATCGAAGCCTCAAATATGGATCCAGTGAATGACTTTCGTTGTACCCTCCATGTAACATTGTATATACCTTTGTTTAGCTCTAGAAATATACTTGTTGGGCACTCTGGTAGGAGATATTGTAAGAGTAAACAATTATTTCCACAAGGAAATAATTAGCAGAAATGTATGTAAATATAGTAAATATAGAAATATTGATATCATCACGAAGTGCCTATCAAGAAAACATCACATTGTTTTATCATTACAAGAATGGTGGTTATATTATGTCAAATGGCAAATCATCATAATGTTAAAACAATGTGGGGTTTCATATCGCAAAAATAATGTTCAGTTTTTGAAGTAATTGGAATTAAAATGTTTCTTTTGGTTATCTTTCCCAATATGGTCGTGATGTTTATTGTGAAAGTAAAACACCATTAGTTACTAAAAATGGACCTCAGATGTGAATCAAGATCATACATTAGTATTCACATAGTAAAGTAGGGCGCAATGAACACATTTGACTTCGCTTATTTGTCCTGTTACATAAATACATGGGTGTTCTCATCATGTATGTGGTAAGATATAAAACAAAGTAGAACGGTTTACAATTTGGAATGGCTAAAATGAGCTCAGGGTTCCACAATTGAAAGGACACTATGAAAGTAGTTTAATGGTAATGATTGCTTACAATTCTTATTCGACGATTGTTATGCCAAAGTTTATTATTGTATTCAAATTGATACGGTATATATTACCAAACGTTTATGAACTACAATTTTGTTTGTGGAAACCATTATGTGACCTCGGAGATGCTTTGGAGTCTCATTGTATAGTCTCAATTTACAATGATAAATGTAATTATAACTTTTAAGAACTTAATAACATAAGAGTTGTAATATTATATAATTGTGATTATAAATAACACCCTCGTCTACAAATCTACCGCATTTATTTTTCTGGTATGTGATTATTGTTTACGAAGCTTATGCAGTGTTAGTCAAAGTAACCCTGATGTTTTATAACATGCTTGATTATTTTTCATGTCATGTACTGTACACGTAAGGAGGTACATGAAGATACATGTAATTATTAGGTCTGGTTACTTTGAAACAATGCTTCAACAGTTCAATGTCTCACTGTACACTGATACTGTTGAGTTTGCCCATATGGTTATGTATATCCCATATGACAATGTGTAGCCCATATGATTTTGTGTAACCCATATGATTGTGTGTAGCTCATATGATTATGTGTATATTAAAGTCTCACCGTGTACTGCTACTGTTCAGTTTGCCCATATAATTATGTGTAGCATTGGTAACTTATTGGAATTGCGTGAGTATCATGTTTGCAAAATAATCCGAGTAGTAAGTCCCCTGGCTCCCGTCCTCTTTTGCTAGAAACAAGACAGTTATTCAAATAAGTTGACATTTTATATTTACCTGACTTCCAAGTAGAGGTTTTTGGTCCCGGGCCTTGAGATAATGATGACATGTTGCCATTACTCTGGCAGATGCACAATAATATTACAAGTACATCAACAGAGCCAGTGTATGAAATACTCATCGTGGCTGGTAATGGGGGGAGGGGTCAATAAGGATATATTACGGTACCTTGCGACAGTATGAGCGGAGGGATCAACCACGGGCTTGCGACAATCTAGATTCTCCGGTGGTGTGCAATGGCGTCGCCAGTCTTTTCGAAGCGAGGGGCACAACATTTTTTCCGAACGAATAGGGGAGAGGGAGGTGGAGACATATATATCCACAAAAACCATAGTACTTGTGTCACGCGTGAATTTTTTTTTTCTTATTTGTTACCTTCCTACCGTTGATATGTATCTCAGTTATATTACACTATACCCGACCACACTGACTAGAAATATTTGTTGCTTGTGAATATGACTAAATGTTTCAAACATTCATCGGTGGCAATATGTGGTTTTGCCTCGTATCTTCTCATTCATTCATTATTTTAATACAATATTATTAATATTTTCTTCTTTTATTGAGATCCTTCCCGACCTTTACTAATTCAAACCCGTCCCAGATCCCATGCTTTCTTCATTACAATTTATTGTTAACAATGTATAAAAGCCTTGGAATCAATACTTACATAAGCATGATAGGTTGTGTGATATTTTAGCAGGATAAATGTAATTGGGTGGGGGGTTGCAGAAGTGGGTTTCAGAGGCCCTGGTTGAAGAGTGAGGACCGGGGCCCTTCACCCTCACTTCACATAATTGGCACTTATCACTAAGACATATATGAAGACAAAATATATATTTGTATATATATGTTATAAATGGACACACATATTTGGAGGGGGTCTTCTTGATGTGTTCGTCTAAAAATACTTTTTGAAAGATAGCAGTTATAAAATTCTTTTCAGATTGAGAAGGAAACAATGTTTTTAATTTTAAAGAAATGGTTGCATTGTAAAAAAATGTATTAAATGATATAACATTATGTAAATGATAAAATCAAAATATTTTCTTTACAACAAATTAAATGGTATAAATATAGTATAGGCTACACTCTGTCAGCAAACACATTTACACATAACATGCATCAATTAGCAGTCAATAGTAAAAACGGACGTAAAAACCGAAGAGAGAGAGAGAGTATTATGTTATTATGTTATTGCAGTTATTCTATCACATAACTTAACTATAGACCATTGAAATTATATTTAATCTCCTTTATGGTATTTACACATTCTTTATAACAAATACTATTGTATACCTCATTTAAGGTTTGATCCCTTTTACATAATTCATTTTTATCTCAATACATGGACATATATTGAGACATTGATACACCGGACGGTCACTGGCTAAGTTGTTTGCTGAGAAATTATTCAGAGTCTTCATTTTTGATCATTTTGTGTGACATGTTTAAATCATGTACTTTTGATAAGGGACCAAACCAGATATCGAATTTGATTACGACAAAGTGGTGGTTGTTATGATATTTTGGCCGTTTCTAAGGCAACACATCACTGAACTGAATCCAATTTCGACATGACATGATAATGACATAAGTAGGTGCATAAGGATCTATGAATTATTTAATCATTGTATTAGCCAGGGTAATCCATGGTAGAGGTCCGGTATGGCATGTTTTGTTGCTAACTATTTAGGGTTGTGAAGCAACACATAAATATGTCAAGATTACAATTTACTAGCTAGGATAACCTGTCGTAGAGGACTGATGTGTCATGTTTTGTTGCTAACTAATTAGGGCTGTGAAGCAACACATAAATATGTCAAGATTACAATTTTCTAGCTAGGGTAACCTGTTGTAGAGGTCCGGTGTGCCATGTTTTGTTGCTAACTATCTAGGGTCGTGAAGCAACACATAACGATGTCAAGATTACGATATACTCTAAGTATCATTGAATAGTCTCCGGTTGAACATTTAACATGCGAACATTTTCGTACTTGGAACTTGTTTTTCTTTGACCTGAAAATGGTTTTCGATACGTTCATTGGTGGGATTTATTATTTACACATGGTTGTTTTGACAAAAATGTTCACAAAAATGTAACAGTTTAACAGTTTATGTTGCGCCATCTAAGCCAATTGAAAACATACATGTGCGCAATTGTGACTTTTATTTCCCCATATTCCCCAATAAATTCAAAGCAGTGTAATATAATAAAATGCTAAAGGGTGGTCAAGTTATACAAACGGACATGTGTAAAGCGAATCACGCAAAACGAGCTGTCACCATGCCCTAACATATCGATATGAAACGATGGTAATCATATCTGACAACTCGTCACACTGTTGGGGGGGTTGTGTATGTGACCCCATCGTGTAAACACAATATCACAAGAAGGGAAGCCACGACACATTTCGTACCGTGCATGTGGATGTAAGATATGACAACAAGAATCCTATTGTTTTAGTGTAGGTAAAATGTCAATTGGGGTCACCAAAAGCCAAAACATGAAAAGCTTTTAAACACGATATCTCAAGAAGGAAAATATTGACATGTTATATATTGCATGTGGATATAACATTGAGTACAAGAAGGCTGTTGATTTTTGAGGAAGTCAAATTTCATCTGAGTTCACCAGATACCAAAATGTGAAAAGTTTCTAAACACGATTACCGTAAGAAGAGAAACATTGATGAAATATCATATTTCACATGTGTCTGCCCTTCTGGAAAAAGTTTATTCTGATAATTATAAGTCTGGGTTTTTAAGTATTATTTAAGTGCCGAATTTGGAACGTATACAGACTTAAATCATACCTAAAAAATGTGCATATTTGATGGCATTCCATACTAAAATCATACTAAAACCAGACTTAAAAGAAATGTGGCTTTTGAAGTCTGATTTAAGTTCGGAAATTAAGTATGAATCCAGACT